>MU869319.1:35237-50511 GCA_036418205.1 Ostertagia ostertagi | reverse complement strand
CCTATTCTCTGCCAACTGAATTATGGAGTTGTTCTCGGTCCAACATTTCTTCCCTTACTGTAATTTTACAGATAATGCACAGTCTGCTTAGCTTTCTTTTGGTTGCCATCTGCGTGGTGACGGTAGCTGGACAATTTTACGGTAGGTAACGCACATTTCTTCGCCATTCTTCGTGTTTCTCACAAATCAGATTTCGTTTTAGGTGGACGTGGTCCCTATGGTGGTGGATTCGGACGGAGCCCCTACGGTGGCGGATTTAACCGCGGCTATGGTGGAGGATTCAACCGTGGCCCCTATGGTGGCAGTCCATACGGTATGCAAGGTGGTTTTGGAAGAATGAATCCAGTGCAAGGAGCAATGATGGGTGCTATGATGGGCGCGATGAGAGGATAAAAATGATCTTGATCTCTTACATGTACATAGCTTCAACATGACAAAAAGAATAAATTTCTTTGAGAAAAAAAAACAGAAAATTCACATACAAAATTGCAGACATCTCAAAATTTCTCAAGGTTGAGTCCATGGAAGCCAGAGTGTGGTGTGAGAGTGTATTTAAAGGCAATGAGGGCGATAGCTGGGAAGCGACGCTACTTTGGGTAGCGGTCCGATCACACTTCGCTTTGTGGTAGCGTCAGACTGCCTTCAAACACCTTCCAACCAATGGCGCCGCCCAACCAGTTATGGCCCTCACTGCCTTCGAGAGAAGCTGACGAATAAATGGAAAAGTCGACAAAAAGCGGTGATCTAAGAAATGCGCAACTACGGAGAAGAAGAGCCGATTATTTGCGCTTATTGAAGCTCTCCTGAAAGGCGATCACATCAAAAATCGCCTGTCACGACGATTCCCTGCACAAGTGAGTATCCACTCTTACAACGACCAAAACTTTTCAGAAGTGTTTTTGAGAATTATTCTGTTTTTCTTCATATCTCATAATTCAGTTCCAGGTGGTGGATTTGGCCGCGGCCCGTACGGCGGTGGATTCGGCCGTGGCCCCTACGGCGGCGGATTTGGCCGTGGCCCCTACGGCGGTGGATATGGCCCCGGCGGATTTGGCCGTGGTCCCTATGGCGGAGGATTCGGACGTGGCCCCTTCGGAGGCGGATTTGGTCGCAGCCCTTACAGCGCTGCATTTGGACCCTTCAGTGGTGGATTTGGCCGTGGCCTTTTTGGATAAGCGAATTAAATCAATAGTCCTTCGAATGTATCATATAATTGTAATAAATTATACGCCTTCAAAATAACAAATAAATTTCTGGAAGAAAGAGCAGGAGAAATAAGTTCTAAACTGTTTTTTTTTCACGAGCAATTGAAAGTCGACCAAGTCGGTTGACGACAGGTGAAATCTCTTTATCACGTGGTATATGTAGGTTGAGTCACGAGTAAGCGCCGATTTCTTTGTACCTACGCCATCATTCCCTGAAATTGTATTTGGTCTCCGCAGAGCGGTATCAGGCCAAACCGGACCCTAGTCCATTCAGCTGCGCTGCATCGTTATGCAAAAATCGACGTGTCCCCCATTTTCGCCATGGCTTCCTGCATGCATGGTGCGCTTCCACTTTTCCTTCAAAAAATGAATTTTTGAATTCTTCCACACCCCACATATTGTTCTTTCTTAAAGCAACAGTTCAGGGAGGGTCCGAAAATTTCAATGCCACTACTACTGAGGGATACACGAGCCCTAGTGAAGAACATATGCAGTGGAAATAATAAACGAACTTACCTCAGAAACTCAAAAACAGGGTGGAAAGTCCCTCAAACATGGGTGTTCTTGGGGATTTCCCCAATCCCGCCCCCTTGCCGGCCGTCATTGGACGCGTCGGCAATCGTGCTCGTTTTGGGACCACAGGGAAAATTGATTGAAAAATGGAGCGCGTTTACAGGGCACGTTCAGACAACTCGTCCAACGTGCGTCTTTATCCATTGCTGAGCGGCAGAGGGAGAGTACCTGTCTAAGACCCTCCCCGACGTTTTTTTCCAGTTTTTCATACATTAATCGTCTGGTTTTCATCTACAACTTCATTATTGGTGGTTTTTTCCCGCGAAACCGTTCCTGAACTGTTGCTTTAAGTTTCGAAGGCAGATTCGATACAGGACAGAGCGGGTTTAGGCAGAAGTGTGTATTTCTTTCGTGGCGGTATGTGGGGACCTTACAAGGGAGTATTTTCAGGATAAACCACGCTGTTTTTGAAACGAATTTTTGCATATTGTAGGGACGCATGTAGGTGGTGGTGTCCGCTCCTCCAAGTGGTGCCACTGGGAACTGCTCACTTTTGTGGGCTGAGCTGATCGCGGACATTCGAATGCAGGCGACACAGGCCCCGTGACAGGCCGGCCTACGAATATCCACGTCACATCTTCATGGTTAATGACGTCATATGATTTCCGAGATAATGCTACGGCGTCCGCGGGAGCCGACGCGCACTCGCAAAGCCCGGCGAGTGTGAAAAGTATGCGAGGGTCTCCGACGCAAGGACGGCGTCGGGGGCAACTAAGCTAGTCCACAAGTCCTGCAACGCACGGAAGATTCGCGTTGCGACGTTAAATCTTGGCACGTTGACGGGCCGCTCGTACGAGTTAGCAGAAGCTCTAGAGCGCCGACGGATTGATTTCTGTGCCGTGCAGGAAACGAAGTGGTCCTGCTGCAGATCGAGAGATGTTGGACGAGTCTTTAAAGCAGTTCTTTCGACCAGAGGGGTCGGAGTAGTTGTTTCTGACCGCTTCCGTGACTCGATCGTAAGCGTTGATCGTTATGACGACCGTCTAATGAAGATTGTTGTCGTCATCGAACGTAAGCGATACCACTTCTTTTCTGCATATGCTCCGCAGACTGGCTGCTCTGAGCGAGCCAAGGATGAGTTCTGGACCCTCCTGGATGAAAAGACCGCAGATGTACCGTCAGAAGAGGCTGTAATTGTCGCAGGTGATCTTAACGGTCACGTCGGCACTGCGAAACGGGAACAACTGCTCCCAATGGTATCAGTCGACAAGCAAGCGTGGCTATGGACGGACGATGTTTAAGAAGAAAGTACGTGAGAAGAAGAGGCTATACCACGTATTTCTTGGCGATAAGACTGTCGACAACTGGCGGAGTTATCAGGCAGCTAAGAATGCGACAAAGAAGGCCGTTGCTGCCGCAAAAGCTGCCCACTTTGCGATGTTAGCGAGAAGCTCGAGACGCGCGATGGTGAACGCTATGTTTATCGTCTTGCCAAAGCCCGCCATCGCCAGTCCGAGGACATCGAGAAGTTTTTCGGCATCAACGACGAAAATGGTAACCTCCTGACGGACCGCAAAAAAAGCAGTGAAGCGATGGCATGATTACTTCGAGAACATCTCAGCTGTAGAATTTGCCCATCCAGCAGTCCCTTATGTCCGCCAGTGCAAGGTCCTGTGCAGAGAATAACCGTGGAGGAAACGGAAAGGGCTCTGAAGAAGATGAAGTCGGGAAAAGGCTACAGGTCCCGATGATTTGGCGGCCGACATATGGAAGTCAAAATGCTGGTGTCCTGCTGAATGGTTGACCAAGTTTTTCAACCAGATCGTAGCAGAGAGAAAGGTGCCTGAGAGTTGGCAGCAGAGCACAACGATTCCGATTTGGAAGAAGAAAGGCAGCCCTGCTGACTGTACGAGCTACCGTCCAATCCGCCTGCTCTCGCACAGCATGAAGATCTTTGAGCGAATTTGTGGACGGCCGTATTCGTGACATCGTGCAGCTTTCCATCAACCAGTGTGGATTTGTGTCAGGCTGCGGCACCATCGATGCAATACATGCCGCCCGCCTTCTGTTGGAAAGACATCGCGAGAACTGGACCTGGAGAAGGCTTTTGATCGCGTTCCTCGAGAAGTCATATGGTATGCTTTACGACAGCACGACGTTCCTGAAGAGCTCATTGAGTGGGTGCGCATACTTTACTCGAACTCAAGGAGTCGGGTGCAAACGGTGGCAGGTACTTCGATGGAATTCCCCATCTCGGTCGGTGTGCACCAAGGGCTCCGCGCTTTCCCCACTCCTATTCATTGTCGTTATGGATGCCATTTCGCGTGATCTTCAGAAGCCCGCTCCATGGACGCTTCTTTATGCTGATGACGTGATGCTCGCATGTGATGACAAACATCTGCTCGAGCAACAGGTGCAAACCTGGTCCGACCGTCTGGCTATGTTTGGGCTCAGGTTGAATGTGAAGAAGACAGAGTACTTGACCACCGATTTGAGTGAGTCAGGCACAATTAAGATCAGTGGCACTGAGCTCACACGTACAACATCGTTCAAGTATCTTGGGTCGGCAATCGCGTCCGACCGGCAGCCTCTGAAGTAAACTCCCGGGTGAGTGCAGCTTGGTCCAAGTGGCGCTCGATGACCGGCGTTCTCTGCGATAAGAAAATACCAGAGCGACTGAAATCTAAGATCTACAGAACCGTCGTCCGACCAGTCGCCATTTACGGAGCAGAGTGCTGGCCCGTGACTAAAGAGGTTGAGGCTCGTCTCAGTGTAATGGAGACAAAAATGCTGCGCTGGACTGCCGGGGTTACCCGTTTAGACCACATTCGCAACGATACCATCAGAAAGCGGTTCGGTGTGGCTCCCATCGCTGATAAGATAATGATGAAGAGAGTGTCCGTAAGATCAAGCGGCCAAGAGGACGCCTGAAGCAACGATAGCTTGATATGTTGCATGAGTATTTGAAATTATTTGGTCTTCACCCCGATCAAGGCACATAATCGGGAAAAGTGGCGTCGTAATACCAGGAAAGACCCCGCCACAGGGTGGGACAAACGCTAAAGAATAAGAAGAAGAAGTAGGGACGCATGTAGGAACATAAAACCATGTTTCATTTTCGCTGAACGGTTCTAGCAGTACCAAAAAAGAAGCATAAGGTACTGTTAATGGTTCGATCCCCGTGGCGACTAAATTTTGCATTTGGGTTGGCGCCTACGTTTGGTGCCAAATCGCGCTAAATGTCAAAATCAGATGTCATATTCATCCATTTTGAAATCAACAAGTGCATCCAATCCTGATGGCAAAATTTACTCGCCGCGGGGGACAAAGTTTGCAGCTTACAAGGTGAAGCTGATGGCCTAGTTGACAAATGTTGACATATGACACATCCTCGAGCTCGTCGTGGAGAGACCTACCCCAATGTGTTTGAATCTTCTCGTTTCCTACACTTTCAACGGAGTTATTCCGCTGCGACGGTGTCGGTGTTTGATTTACTAACACTCTATCACTCGGCGTCGATTTTTCACATTCTGTGAGCGGCATTGTACAACATTTCATGAGCGCTAACCCCAAAAAATGTCCAGTTCTCTTTACATCCTGATGCTACGGAATAGTTTTTATAAGGCATGTCGTTCCCGTGCCTCTCAGAGCAGTGGAAGCTCACTACACTCAACAAATTGTTCCTCGCAGACAAGGCAAACAACACGCAGAGGATCGCTAATGTCGCGATCGTTAACACATTGACGACAATGCGAGTTTTGGCTTTTTTGGCCACGTGGGACCGCGGGCGCGCTCGCCTCAGGTCGTTCAAGCAGATTTTGAGTGATAAATACACAACTAATGATCAATTCAAAACCAGATCAGTAAATTGTAATGAGCGCAACCTACCAGGGGTACAGTAGTGGAATTTCGATCGAAAGACATGGAATAACAATGAAAAAGCGAAATTGGTCAGAACTAGCTGCAATGGACCTCAAAAGCAATTTTACGTTGATTATTCCAATCAAAACACACATATTGTCATCCCTAAGGTTCCTTATCTACTTCTACTACTATTTAAATCTTCACATTCATAAAAAGAAAAAGTAAACGAAAAATTTATTGAAATGAAGATTTCGTATGGTTCAGAAATCCTCCTCTAAATTAAAGCATACGTGACCATTCTAAGGGCCACTATGTTTGTAGCTACGTCAAGGTCTCTTCCATGGAATAAATACAAGAAACTTCTAAAAGAATCAGGCGTGCGCGAAAAAAATGAGTGTAATGGGTGCGGGGGATATATATCCCGCACGGTCCGACATGGCCTGCAATGCGCGGGATATACATACAGGGGTGGCCAAAAAAAAGAGACACTTCACTCCACATCCCGGGCAGCATTAGTCTGTCATGTATGTCTACATGTAATATTCTTTGTTTACTAATCTCTTTGTTTACATGTATGTTTATTTGCTTATCGCTTCTCATTCCACTCCGGTACCCTTGCATCTTATTTTGCCTGGTAATCGTACCTCATATGTTTTCCATGTTGTCCACATTTCATAAAGAAGATTGGATATCAAAGTTGTAGTTATGCGCAATTGGTATTTCAATCAATATCTGGTGGACTGTCAGGCGTCAGCAACGCCACTATTGATCGGGTCGGGTGCCTCGGAAGAGCCGCGAGCGTGGGAAAGGCCGCTCCGGGCCAATCACAGGCTATCGCGCCCGATGGGCGGGGCGAGGGGGTATATAAACGTGAGGAAGCGCAGTCGGAGCGTTCATTTACCGAGTGTCTTGGAACGGAGCGGTTGGCTCCCTTGGGTTCCACAGTCTAGAAGACTGAGACAGAGGGTTCAGAAGTAGATTCCCTGGCCCTGGGCATACGAGCGGTTCGCTCACTATCGATTCAACTCAAGGTACTGTCGTAGTACGACCAAGGCATCCCTCTCCCCTCTCATCGGGGGTATTCTCGTGATATCGATTGGGTTCAATCGCCGCGTCTCCGACGAGCACCCCGACCCTTCGATCGATCCTGTCGATACGCACAGTCGTTATCGTACCTATCCTTAATCGTAGGCTTACTCAAGAAATGCTAGTAAATCCAAGTTGCTCAGTCGTATCTGTGTAATCTCGCGGTGCGCAGCCGATGCCATAACTGTCTGTGATCGCAGCAATAATGATTCTTGTAATTGACCATTCGAAAGCCATAAAACATAGTCAGCCGCCCCATAGGCCGCGCCCGCACAGAGCGCTCAAAGATGCCGATCACAGTCGGATGCCCAGAAGACTCCGTCTCACCCGCTATTTTCTCTACTCTTGCGGTCAGAAAACGCGCCCAATCGCTGACATGCCGGCGCAAGCCACTCTGCAAACCATCAATATTCGAGCGATATGGCTCGAGCGCATCAAGTGGTGCCCGCATCGGATACGCTGCACGAGGCGAATGCCCTGCCGATGCAGAGGTTTAACCCTGAACAAGCATTAATTACCTTGAGTCCCTTTCCCAAATTGTCTATCAGGAGCTTCCGCGCTAACACTGAGAACATTGCCCGAACAGTAAAGGCAAAACATATGACTGGCGTTCGCAGCCTGCGGCACCCGCACGGCTATTCGGGCGGCGTGGCCGTCAACGTCGACGAAATGCATAGTGTGGCGGTGCATGCACTGGCAGGAGAGCTATGGTATCCCCTACCCGCTCAGAACGTCGATTTGCCGTTTCTTAGCAAGGGCGACAGCAGGCAATGAGCTCGCGTAGACGTAGTAACTGCGAAACGATTGTTCTAGCGCATATGCTTCTACCACTAAATGCAGCTACGGATAAAGAGCCGCCCATGGCGTCCAGCCGTAAAGAGAATCAATGGCTCCGATCTCAACTGCTTTCATTGCAGGAAAATCAAGCCGTCGCACCGTCACCGAAGAGCAGAGAAGCCTTTGCTGATAAAGGTAAACCTTTCGCAGAAGACGTTTCACAGTTGCGGATTGCAACTCCATGCGGATCATGTGCCTCGTTTCAGACTCGCAGCGTAGCCAGTCCGAAAGATGGGCATATTCTGAGCCCCCCACGGACATCGAGCGAGAGATCCATCAGATCTTGTCAATCACGTTGCCGTTGCCGACAAGGTGAGTTGTCGAGCAGTTCAGTAAGCAGTAGCCAACTAGAAAGGTGCAGACAAAAGTCGCCACAAGCTGCGTGTTCCACCGAATCGCTGTTGTCAGCATTCAAAGAGGCTTTTAAAGCTCAATCTCTCAAAGCAGTCAGCAACTACGATGGAAAAGGATCTCTTACGGACTTTGTAAGAGCATTAGATGTGAAGTACCCTCCAACTGTATGGAGTGATGACGATAGAAGGGACATCCTTCTCGATCACCTGGTAGGATCCGCAAAGGCACATGTCAAGAACTTGCCGGAAGAGGGCCGCATACTGTCGTTCAACGAAGTCGTTGAAGAATTGCGGAAGGCAAGGGACACACCATGTGAACGGCTCAAGGCGGAGTCCGAATGGAAAAGTCTAAGAAAGCGCGACGGAGAATCAGTCTTCGACTTCTGCTGCAGACTGCAAAGCATCGCCAACCGAATGGCGCCAAAGCAATGTCTAGACTTCCAGATGGGAAGCAAACTATACGAGTGCCTAGCGCATTGGTCGGACTCGTACCATATGCTAGCAGCTCTGGACGCGCCAGAAGGACGCATATTTGAAGAAGTTCGTAAAGTCGCACTCAGGCTGGAGCGGACACGTAAGCCCGTTCAGCTCGAGCGCAGGAAACAATGGAGCGGGCACCGAGAAAAAGGTGAAGATATGCCTGCAGCAGGCCAGTCCCACCGAGAGTGCCCACAGCAGAATGAAAGCTCGGCATTCAAAAGTAGGAAGAATCCCACAAGGCCGAGCGTGCTGCCAACCAGTAGACCGGAACAACGCCCAAATCGTTCATCGTTCTCCACCAAGCTGAAGTCATGGTGTTACAAGATTGGGCAAAGACGGTCCACTGTGACCAAAGCCTATGGAGAGCCGTGCTACTGTAACATTGGAGTGTTCGGATTCGAGACCAGAGCACTAATTGACACAGGCTCTGTAGTATCCATAATACCAGTAGGCCTCCTCAAACTCGCTCAAGAGCGAGGAGTGGACATGGACCGAATGGTGACAATGTTGGGAGAACCCAACCAAAACCAGGTCCTTGACGCATCAGGAAACCCTATGAAGTTCCTTATGCGAATTGCTGTTGAAATTGAGGTCAAAGGAGCGAAAAGGGCCAAGGTGCAGTTGCATGTCCAACAATCCGACGACACCCTCATTCTCCTCGGAACCAACGCAATGAAAGCGTTAGGCATTGAGGTGAACTTGAAGCCAGAGACTGACCTCAATCATGAAACGCATTCTACGACTAAAAAGGATGCGGTAAAACCCATCAAAAATGAGGTGGCAAGAGCAAGAAAAAGAGTCGTGATACCACCAAACAGCTCAGCATTTGTAGAGCTGGAGGGGAAAGGCCGTGGACCAGAGCAGATTTTCTGGTCCAACAGCAGCAAAATAGCATCCGGAGTATGCCGCATATCCAAGGGATGCGGCACAATACCAGTTGTTAACAAAGATGTCGAAGCATGGGTGATCCCGAAAGGACATGTACTAGGAGAATGGTCCGACGACCCATGGTACGATCCAAGGATGGCAGATATACCCGGAGATATGCTGGAAATGCAGCGGGGTATAGAAATGCCATCAAGGGATAAAGCTGTCGAGGTAATCAAAATGCTCGAAGACAACAAGCGCACAGGTGAAATCCCCGAGGATTTCAAGAGCTTGATCCGCGAATACAGCGATGTGTTTGCTGTATCGGACTTCCAGCTAACTCAGACACACCTCATCGAGTATGACATCGACGTTCAAGGGCATCCTCCAGTGAAGCAAAGGACGCGCCCAGTCCCCTACGGAATAAGGACTCAAGTCAAGGAGATGCTTCAGGATTTGGAGCAACGAAACATAATCGAAGCCAGTTCATCACCGTGGGCTTCTCCAATCGTTCTAGTCGCTAAGAAAGATGGCACTATCAGATTGTGCGTTGATTACAGGGAGGTCAACAAACTGACCAAAAAGGATTCTTATCCACTCCCTGCCATTGATGTCACGCTGCAAAATCTGAAAGGGAAGAGATTTTTCACGTCCCTGGACCTTGCCAGCGGATACTGGCAGATTCCGTTAACCGATGCAGCGAAGCAGATCAGCGCATTTACAACTACAGCTGGATTGTATCAGTTCCGAGTACTCCCATTCGGCCTCACAACAGCACCCTCTGTTTTCCAGCGGCTGATGGAAAAGGTTCTAGGAACGTTATTGGGAACGGAAGTTTCCGTCTACATAGACGACATCTTGATTGCGACTGATTCGATAGAGCGACACCGTGAAATTCTGACACGGGTATTCCAAGCGTTCAGAGAGGCTAATCTGAAGATCAAGCCGCAGAAGTGTCGCTTGCTGGAAACACAAGTCGCTTTTCTAGGACATATTATTGATGTGGAAGGCATAAAAACGGATCCGGATAAAGTTTCCAAGATAATGAACTTTCCGCGACCGTCCAATATCGCAGAACTACGAACCTTCCTTGGTATGGCCGGTTACTATAGGAAGTTCGTGCTAAGATTCGCTCAGACAGCTCGACCGCTGTACGCCTTAACCAGCCCCAAAGTGACATTTGAATGGGGACTAGAGCAGCAAACAGCTTTCGAGACACTGAAGGAGCTGCTCACAAAAGCGCCAGTGCTCTCGCAACCTGACATAGAAAAGGCGCGTGATGGATCAAGGCCATTCATCATATATACAGATGCCAGTCGAGTCGGCGTTGGGGCAGTACTAGCCCAAGAGCAGGATGATGGGTTTCTCCATCCAGTTTATTTCGCGTCAAAGCCACTCTCGAAAGCTGAGCGCAATTACCACGTAACCGACCAGGAAGGTCTAGCAGTAGTATACGCACTCAAGAAGTTCCACTACTTTATCTATGGAGTTCGCACCATAGTCAGGACGGACCATGCGTCATTAACGTCCTTGTTCAAGCGTACAAATGTATCTCCCCGAATCCTTCGTTGGGCGATGGAAGTGCAACGGTATGACCTCACTCTGGAGCACGTCAAAGGAGCGGCCAACCGAGTCGCTGACGCCCTCTCACGAGGAGTTGTCAACCAAAAACAGGAAGTGCCACCAACCCATGACGAAAACGAAAAAGTTGTATGCTCAGTCAGAACAATGAGTTGGTTGGACGAGCTACGACAGGACAAAGAGTGGATCCCGATAATCAAAGCCATCGAGCAAGATGTCGATATGGAAGTACGACTTCCCCGACACGAGAAAACAATAAGTTCGAAAGACTTTATGCTCACTCAGGACCAGCTGAGGCTCATATTAGAAGACGGATCCACCGTACTTGTAGTTCCAGAGAAGCGAAGGCAGGAAATATTTGATGCCAACCATAGTGGAACTCTTGGCGGACATTTCGGTGCAAAACGGATGTTCGCGCAATTAAAGAAATCAGTTTTCTGGCCAGGAATGAAACAGGATTTACAGAAGTGGTGTAAACAGTGTCAAAATTGCTTTCTGGCGAATCCAAAGCAAGTCAATACACCGCCACTAAAACCGAGACGTGCCCTACGACCATTCGAAGTTATCGGAGTAGACGTCTTAGAAATGGGGGTCACCACAAGAGGTAACCGGTATATTGTTACCATAGTGGACCATTTCTCCAAATATCTTGGAGCCTATCCTGTGCCAGATAAGAAAGCTGACACTATCGCAGAAGTAATTTTCAGCCAATGGATATGCATCGGAGGCCGCTGGCCAGAGAGCATCTTCTCCGATCGTGGCGGAGAGTTTGAAAATGCTGTCATCAAAGCACTCTGCGATGTTTTAAAGATCAAGCAGGACTTCACAAAAGGATATTGCCCACGCGAAAATGGATTGACCGAAAGGGCGAATGGGACCATCATACGTATGCTCAAGAAAAAGACTGTCGTACCCGCGGAATGGGATAGAATCCTACCGGCAGTAGTGTATGCATACAACGCATCCCCGCACTCGGCAACAGCCGAAAGCCCTCATTATCTAGTATACGGTCGTGATCCACAATATCCGTCCTCCACTATTCCGAGAGATCAGTTATCGTCGTACCACGTGAACTATGACGACTATAAGACTGAATTTTTGACCAGTTTAAAATTAGCTCATGAGTGCATAGCTGAACGTGCTGAGAGTTACCGCACCGCAATGAAAAACAGCTATGATAAGCGATGGAAAACGACGAAGTCGGACGTATTCCACACAGGCGACAGAGTCTACATGAAAGTACCGGCAGAAAAAGGGAAGTCACCTCATCCAAAGTTGACCTGTGATTGGAGAGGACCCTACCGGGTACTGGAGGCAAGCTGCAACTCAGCCCTTATCACACTAATCGGTGAAAACGAAGAGCCACTCAGAGTGCAATTCGATCACCTAATTAAAGTGCCACCCGAGATCGATGATACACCTGTAAGAGGAACTACCAAAAGAGGGCGTAGAGGGCGACCTCGAAAAAATAAGCCTGTGACGACCGCGTCTGCACCTCGCTTAAGAGCATTACAGAACACGCGAATCATTCGAAAATGTAACTATATCCATTTCAGTGATCGTCGTTCCGATGAAAACGATCCGGCAACGATTGACTTTCGTTGTCCTGGATACTACATGCATCACAATCAGCAACTGCCCTGTGCTATTCCGCGACCCTGGGCAACCGTCATTCCGAATGCGCCGATTCCGGACATGATTCACAAGGACGCCGTATGAACTGGGAAGAGCAATCACGATCGCCATGCAAACTCACATCCCAGACGCAGTGAAACGTGATCTTTTGATTGATGATTCGTATGTAACATTGTCTCCTACTGCGTTAGCCATTGCTTATGCATATTTTCGTGGCACTTGTATGCATATTAGTCAAGTTGTACGTTCATCGCAGACTGAGACAAACGTCGAGCATCCTCCCAGAGCCGGAGATGAGGCTTTCAATGTGGATCGCGTCGTAAAGAAAGCTCTGAAGAGTTCGATTCTTCTGAAACCTTGGATGGTAGAAAGATGGTCGCGAATTCGATGCAAGCGCACGCTTGTACTTTTGCCAGCCGGTTTCGAAAACCACACCGAAGGATTCTCCACGGATTGGCAAGTCGCCTATTCCTACAAGGAGCCAAGAGATCTCCTACGACGCTGGTTCAGTGACGAATTATCTGCTATCGTGCTGTTCGCACCAACCTACGATTCGTCCCTGCTCGACTGGACAACTCCTTGGATGGATATGATGAAATGTGTCACTGAAGGCACGGATCTCTTCTTACTCGCAGGCCCTCAGGACGACTATGAATGGGGAGCTGGCGTGGACCTCATGCGAGATCTGGCCGAAGAGACTGTACGCCAGAGGCCCGCATTAAGGCGCCGCATTTTCGATTTGTTACCACGCAAGTCGTCGGATGAAGGACGAGCGCCTCATCGCATACTCGGAGTACGACGTGGAATAGGAGTACCCTCCTACACGCCAGCGCAGGCCAAGCGCTTCTTGAACGAAACTGTGATCTGTTACGGTCTGCATCTTCGACTTCACCCTTATCGACGCACAAAGGAGGCCGACCGACGATTCCGCCAGATAGCCACGGAGGATCAGCGTGGCGAAAGTAGAGAGATCGAGCAGCATGAGGAGGCACCATCGGGTCACCACGCGCCGCATCGAGGACAGGAGCACCGTCGTCGCCGTAACAGGGAACGTGCAGCCGCAGGTGAGCAAAGTCGCAGCAGGAACCGGAACCACCAGCACTCTGGAAGCCACAGGTTTGGAAGGAATGGAAGCCATCACCACTCCAGCTTCCGTCGGACATTCCCACCCCGTAGGCATTGGTAGTAAAAGGCTGAGTGGGACAGCCATTTCGGAAGGAGGGGCATGTCATGTATGTCTACATGTAATATTCTTTGTTTACATGTTCTCTTTGTTTACATGTATGTTTATTTGCTTATCGCTTCTCATTCCACTCCGGTACCCTTGCATCTTATTCTGCCTGGTAATCGTACCTCATATGTTTTCCATGTTGTCCACATTTCATAAAGAAGATTGGATATCAAAGTTGTAGTTATGGGCAATTGGTATTTCAATCAATATCTGGTGGACTGTCAGGCGTCAGCAACGCCACTATTGATTGGGTCGGGTGCCTCGGAAGAGCCGCGAGCGTGGGAAAGGCCGCTCCGGGCCAATCACAGGCTATCGCGCCCGATGGGCGGGGCGAGGGGGTATATAAACGTGAGGAAGCGCAGTCGGAGCGTTCATTTACCGAGTGTCTTGGAACGGAGCGGTTGGCTCCCTTGGGTTCCACAGTCTAGAAGACTGAGACAGAGGGTTCAGAAGTAGATTCCCTGGCCCTGGGCATACGAGCGGTTCGCTCACTATCGATTCAACTCAAGGTACTGTCGTAGTACGACCAAGGCATCCCTCTCCCCTCTCATCGGGGGTATTCTCGTGATATCGATTGGGTTCAATCGCCGCGTCTCCGACGAGCACCCCGACCCTTCGGTCGAAGTCGTATCGTATCCTATCCTAATTGGTACTAATAAAAGAGTTAGTAAACCACGTGTGCTCAGTCGTTCTACCGGTTCAAAGCCGTGAATATCTGGTCATTGTCGCACATATTGATTTGTATTTGAGATTCGAAACTATAAATAATGTCAGCCACTAGCCGCGGCACACGAGAGCCCAAAGGATCCGATCTCAGTCGGATGACAGAGGACTCCCTTGCGCCGTCCAGGCCTGACATGGGGGCCAAGCCATCTCAAAACATCAATATTGCAGATATGGCTGACGAGCCACAAGTGGTGCCGATGGATACGGCTCAAGAGGGAATGCATGCCGATCAAGAGGTTAGCCACTGGAACAAGATTCTTACTGAGCTTCCCCAAATTGTGGATAAGGAGCTTAGCGCTAACCTGAGGAATATTGCCGAACGTAAAAGGCAAAACATTTCTGACTGCGGTTCGCAGCGCAACGCACGAGGCTATTGCGGCGGTGGAGTCAACGTTCGAAAATGCCATAGTGGCGAATGTACTGGCGGAGACTATGGGGATTCCCCTACGCCAGCTGGAACGTGATTTGCCGTTTCTTATGCAAGAGGCCGCAGCAATGGCTCGCGTGACGGAAGCGCTCGGTTGTTCTAGCGCTAAGGTTCTACCACTAATTGAGCTGAAGGATAAAGAGAATCAATGGCTCCGATCTCAACTGCTTTCATTGCAGGAAAATCAAGCCGTCGCACCTTCACCGAAGAGCAGAGAAGCCTTTGCTGATAAAGGTAAACCTTTCGCAGAAGACGTTTCACAGTTGCGGATTGCAACTCCATGCGGATCATGTGCCTCGTTTCAGACTCGCAGCGTAGCCAGTCCGAAAGATGGGCATATTCTGAGCCCCCCACGGACATCGAGCGAGAGATCCATCAGATCTTGTCAATCACGTTGCCGTTGCCGACAAGGTGAGTTGTCGAGCAGTTCAGTAAGCAGTAGCCAACTAGAAAGGTGCAGACAAAATTC
>MU869319.1:0-27912 GCA_036418205.1 Ostertagia ostertagi | reverse complement strand
CTCTGTTTTCATTGACTTTTTTTCCTAATTTGCTTCTTGTGGCGGGGAGCTCGTCCTATTTTTTGTCCTTAGCCACCATCCTAGGTGTGATATAACATCTTAGCATGATTAGCGAGACACCTGTTCTGCCTGTGAAAATTCAGGAAGGCCATAAGAGGAAAAGGCGTTAGGATCTCTATTCGCCCACTTCTCCTGATTTTGTGGAGGCTGCAAATGAGCTCACCAAGGACGAGACAATTCCTCTTTACGTTCGCACGGTGCTTGCATTTTTATTGGAAAGTAGGCGCGAAATTTCAATGTCGAGACAAATCAAGGCATTGAAAGATGAGAATACCGTCCTCCGAAAAACTCTTGATAGCCTTAGATTACCTTCATCAAGTGTTAGAGTTCCGTCTCAGGATCCTGTTTCCTTGAACAGCGATAGGGTCAGCTAATCGTTTGAAGAGATAGAGCGTAAAAGATCTGTTGTAATCATAGGTGATCCGAAAAACCGTAGCCGTAGTCACAGTAAACGAAAAATATGAGTTATTCCTAGCTATTCCTTCCTTCTTCATCTTTCTATTGAGTTGTTTGTACCGCTCAACCCTCATAATGCCACCGAGATCCAGCTGCCTCAACATTTGATTAGGTGCAACCGTAGAAGAACTTAGCATGGGATAACGCCGTGGCTAGTGGTAACCCGAATGACTGGGAGGATTACCGCAAATTGAGAGCTGTATTCGAGAAACGGTCGAAAAAGTTTTATAGCCAACTTCAAAGAAAGATTATCTATACTGGAAATAGGAATTCCTTTTACAGGTTTCTTAACCTTATTCTTAGGAAAAGTAAGGGCCATAGTGTTCTTTTGACTGATGATGGTAGAAGTATATGCAAAGACGAGGACAAAGCTGAGCTGTTGGCGAGTATATTTGACGAAGCTTATCAAAAGGTGGAAGGTTACTCAGATTCTATGGTTAGCCCCGTGTTCCCTATGATGAGTGATTCGCTGTGGTTTCACAGCAAAGAACTACTCAAATTGTTAGCCCAGTGGCCCAAATCTCGATCTGATACACCGGATCACACTCCGCTGGAATTCATCAAAAGGATAGCCCATATTATCGCAGGACCCCTCGCGTTTATCTTCAATTTGAGCTTTATGAGAGCTGAAGTGTCTGACAGGTGGCGCACTTCATTCGTTACCCCAATCTCAAAAAAAAAGCTCCGCATTCTTGCCCAACTAATTATAGACCAGTAAGCATCACCTCTGTTTTCGCTAGATTGTTTGAAAAAGTCTTATAGAAAAGAATTCCGACACGTTTGGATAGATATGAGATCATTTCTGAGTACCAGCATGGCTTTCAAAAGGGCAAGTCAACAGTGACTGCCATGCTGCAAGCACTCAATGACTGGACAGGTTCCCTTGATGACGGCGTGGGGACGGATGTGCTTTATTTGGACTTTGAGAAGGCGTTCGACAGAGTGTCTCACCAGAATTTCCTAGTTAAACTTACCCTCGTCGGTATTCATCCCAGAATTGTGGCATGGGTTAAGCCCTTTCTCACTGGTAGAGTTCAATTAGCGAGAGTCAATGCTGTGTTCTCCAAACCCAGGCTAGTGCCCAGTGGAGTGCCACAAGGCGACGTTCTGTCACTAGTGCTCTTTAATATATATACGTTTGAGTTGCCACGTCTGTTCATTTCAAGGGGAGTAAAGTGTGTTGCTTTTGCTGACGACTTCAAACTGCATTGCCCTATTTCATCTAGTTCTGATGAAGAGCTGTTGCAAGAGGCCATCAATGATGCTACTACGTGGGCCAAACAGTGGGATTTACTCTTCTCCGAAGAAAAAACTAAAGTTTCACGCTTAGGTAGATCCACCCGCGAGCCTTCGTACTCAATTAGTGGGGTACAGCTCAAAACAGTGAAGGAAATCAGAGACCTAGGGTTCTTGATTCGAAGTGATCTCAGCTTTGATGAACACTGTTCGCAAATTGCACACAAAGCAACGGTGCTATTGTACAACTTGTTTATGTCTTTCGTAACGAAAGATCCTAAGGCATTTTATGAGGCCTACAAAACGTACATCAGGCCTATTCTAGAGCACGGGACTGCGGTATATTACCCACATGTAATAAAAGCATCAAGGTATTAGAAAGAGTGCAGAACACGTTCACAAGAAAAGTTTCTCTGAGGGCAGTTGGTCTTAGGTATGATCAAATACCGAACTGTGAAGCACGTAATGTCAATCTCGATCTTGAGCCTTCAGATCTCAGAAGGAAAAAGTTTGATCTTATAATGCTTTTCAAGGGAGCACTACTTTCGTTTTCAAAGCAAAATGAGGACAGGAAGGAGCGAAATTGCCTCATGATATAAACTACTCGTTCGCACTTGCACATACGAAAATTGCGCTGGCAGTGATAGCTTGGAAAGCTTGTGTAACGATGGAGGGAGCCTCGAAGATGAGGTTGATGGATATCGAGCGCTGATAAGAATTGCTGGCAAATTTGATCTAACCAACTTTGCTAAGAAGTGCAGAGAAGATTAAATTAGGCGTGACCATTTCGCGGTTTCTAGTAACGTTGAGTGGTTAGAAAGTCCAGAAAAGTTGGTAGGAAGTTCAGCAAAAAATCGCGGTTTCTAAACAGCGTTTGCCTTCCTTTCTTCATCTAATAAGAATGACTCAACTTTTATCCCAAATTTGACCTGCAATACATTATATGGCAAACGTATATCAACCTTCACTGAAATGTTCGATCATAGCTAGGGTCAACAAAGGAGAAAGTGGAATTACACGAGGAGTATGTCTATCTATATGGATTTATCTTTTGCGCAATGTGCAGCAGGCAAAGCTCACCCAACCCAGGCAGACCTATGTACACTGCTGTGCAACACTTGAAAGTAACCTTCGCATGATCTCACTTACCTGGGTTGATGAAATTTCGCACATAGATGGAAAGGAAGTTGTAGATGATGCATAGATGCAGAGAGTTACTGACAGAAAAATGATATGGGCTGATTGGGAATGACCCTTTTTCAAAAACGGTGACTGAAGCGGTAGACAGAAAGCCATCAAAACTATTCGTAAGCCTTCAGAGACGGGTAGCTGCTTCTTGAAGGGGTGTATGAAGACTATGGATTGCGAAGCATGCTCAGCTACATGCTCCCATACTGGCCACAAGGTGATTAAAAGTTCCTGTAGAGAGGCGTTCCATTCCTCGACCATCGCGCTTGGCAAATGCTAGACACTTATCGCTGCATGGAATGACGTCACGATCGCTCTTTGAATGCAGCCGCGCGTGATGCATTAAATTCAATTTAGGATAGCGAAGACGCTCAACCAATCGTCGGAGACTTTCACGTTCCAAGAATTTACGACCTAGGCTGCATGATGCACTTTCACATTGTCCTTCATACTATGGGGTTATGACTGAAGCCTCCTTGATTCACTTAACAGAGGATTACAGTGTCACAATAACTGGATCAGAAAAGTGTACCGCGATCACGAGTTGGGCGGTCAGACACCCCGACAACTCTAAGCCTCCCCGTACCATGTCGCCTGGACTGAAGCAATCATGTTGAACGGTTGTCCTGACCGCATCACATATTCGCATTCACGTCATACGCGCATGATAGAATCACTACTCGCACTCAATTTGCTGTGAACTGAGAAGAGTTGGCGGTTTTTTCCAAATCGGTGGTCTATTCCTAATATCCGAACAAATGTTCCCGCCGATGCACGGGGCCATTCTTCCTTGTTCGAAAGTAGCAATCACTTGCGGTCATCGTTGTCCATATCCTCCTCCTCTTCTACGGGCGGCATTGGCCGCGCTCATATTGCTCTCCATGCGCAATGCTATGAATGCAAGTAAAGCAATGCTGTGAGCAACACCGAACTCCTGGACCACACTCATACTACATCTTCCTTCTTCCAGTTTCCCCGAGGTTCTTCTTCACGTGAACTGCCGAGTGTTGTCTCTGATATTTGCTGTAATCAAGAGCACAGCTACTTTTATTTTTCCTGATCAGAACACTACCTAATGCCCTGCTCCACCAAGTCCTTTGTTCTGCATGGCCAGTCCTTGCCTCCAGGTTGAGGCGGACTGCACTGGTCATGGTCTAGTACACTGTGCATGACTGGAAGACTCCACCGTAATGATTCCGCGGTCTCATCCAACTCCATTAAATTATTAGAAATTCATGTCACTTTATCCACCTCGCCCTTAAAGGCAAAAGTCGGGATTGAATTGGGGTGTTCTAGCGCGCGAAAAAGGGTTTAATGTGAAAGGAGTCGATCATGAAGAAAAAACGGAAAGAAAGTGTCCACGAGGCAAGATGTAAAACCTACTGTCAAACAGTGCCGAAGGAGGCGGCCTTAGGTGGCGAACTGTGTCCGGACGAGTTTTCCGGCCATTGCTGGCATCGAGCCACCTGATGATAGGGGAATCAATACAATTCAGCAGGATTAATGCAACTCAACCACTGACTTCTTGCCGTTTTTCTTTATTTTTTATCGTTTGCCTGCCTTTCTTTGCTCGCTCTGACTGTTTTTGTCCTCAGTTCTCACAGCAATGATAAGCAACGCTCTTGCTGCATACGTGAATACTGGTTACTAGGTTTTCGCAGATTATTTATATTTTTACAGTTTGCTATATTTGCTGTCCTGTTAACCACAAATAGCTTTTTTTCAGATGATGTCAGATGTTTATGTTGACAGCGTTTCCGACTGCGTGCTATTTCCAATGCAGCCGCTATTCGTGCAAGCCCAGTAAACATGTTGTGTAATGGTAAGCAAGTCTGTTTTTTGGATCATTTCATCACGGTGACCTCCATTTTTCTCAATCTCTAGACACTTTTAACTTTCAATTCTTAGCTGTAAAGTGGTACAGTTTGTCTAGATTGCCGAAAGTTTATATTATTGCAATGAAACGGAACTAATTGATGTTTTTTGTTTGACCACTTTTATTTATCTTCGTCATGATAGCTTTGCCATTACAATGATGTTGTGTATTCATACTTCTCAAAAAATTCTTCACGAGACCCAAAGAGACAATTACTTTTTATAAGGTTGTTTGAGTTGTGGAGCCGCTGTATTGGTGCTCCGTGTACTATGCCTCTTTTTTCGCAGGAACTCCTTCTCGTAAGAGGTGAAGAGCGCTTGCGGGGTGTTGCCATCAGAATTCTTGTGAGCAGTGAAGGCCATGTCGCACAAATCTATGCACTACGACAAGCTCTCGTAGCTCTGATGAGGTTTCTCCGGTGAGCTTGGTAGCTGTCAACTGATCATTCCCACCTTGAGTGTGATGCATGTGTATTCTTCTCTAACACTCTTTTATATTGTTTCAGGTTGCATATTATCACAGATATGTTGATCAGCAGCGTGAGAAGCAAATAAAGGGTCAATTTTTTGCATACGACAAGTCGCAGATGTTGCTGATGCTCGTAGCACCGAAGCCAAGAAGATTGTGGTATCGCGAGTTCGCGCCTCTGTACCAGAAAAGAACCCTATTTTCAAATGATCGTGGTTCGTTACTTATTATGTTTCTTTCTTTACTGTACAATTTGTTAATGGGTATTTCTTATTCACGATTTCCTCCGTTTGTAAACAATTCTTTACTCATATGCATTCATTTTAGAGAACGCCAGATAGTCAGTCATTTCTTCGAAGCAGAAAGATGTGAATGACACCTCGATGAAGATTTGGCTTCGAAGACCCATAACTGTTAAGGGCCCTAATATCTTGTAACTAGAAAATCATGAGGAGAGAAAAAAAAAGAAAAATAGCAAAATTACACAAACAAATATGAACAAAATTCTTGCATTGAGATATTTTTGGGTTTGTATAGCTCCGGAACACACTAGCGAAGCTTGACTATTGAAATATTGTACGGCAACAGCGAACTTTCCCATTTCACGTCTGGCAACAATCACGAGTGAAGTGAAAAAGATCAAGACCCGAATGAAATCTAACATACAAGTCTGAATGAGAGAGAATGAAATGTGCAACTTTGCGGCTCCAAACTCACACACGTTATCTGAGGCTTAAGCTGAACACCGTTGGTTCGACATATCAGCCTTTTTAATACGAACAATAATAAAAGTTGTCCAACCCATGCACATGTTGAGCTTAAATATGCTTTTCTTACTTAGAATTTAATTTTAATCGGTAATTTTTTATTGTTTCTTATTTCTTGTCCGATCGCCATGATGACCCAGAGCCGGCATGCTAGATGGACGAGGGGCGAAGAGGGAGAGGAGGGCGCGGGACCGGAGAGCAGGCGGAAACAAGATTCGAAGTGATGGCGAGATTTCACGAAGAGTAATAATTTAAATATTCATGTATGTGTTGCTTTTTAGCACCTCTCTCCTTGTTGAAGAGCTAACCGCCTCCAGATTAGGCCACCCTAGATTCTTGCGGATCGTTTGTCTCGTAGACACGATCGCAGGAGAACGTATGTCTGCTCAGATGCACTCCGATGAATGAGGGAGAAGCGAGCGAAAGCGTCTGCTGGATTGCAGGATAAAGGGAAGGAGCTGGACGATTGCACGTCTCAGGACATCGGCTCATTCCACGATGTTGTATGCCACCCCCATAATTATACAGAACTCGTATATGCCGGAAGTTATCCTACTTATATATACTCCGCTGAGCGGTTGTGGGGTGTGTGTTGTCTGTCTGACCGGAAGCTCGTACTTCGTTCTTTGATCCCAGAGCGCCTCAAACTGCTAGAGTACATAGAGGGTCTTAACGGGGAAACACTGATATATGACTAGCAGGAAATAATAGCTCTTATCTGATTAGGAGCCATAACGGATCGTCGAAATGCCGATGTACATCTATTATATTTTGTTACGGCAGTTAGCTGTTGACAGATTTAATTATAGTTTATATTTATGTATCTACGTTGCATAAGGCATCGTGGGAAAACAATACGTAATAACACTCATGATACAATTAAAAAAGCTCCATCAGCCATTTCAACTGAATGACTAGAGGAGAAGTTATCACATCACAAAGAAGGATCAGCGAAGAAAGTCAATTTCAAAGTCCTACGGAGACTTCTATTGAGTAGTATTGCAGATATCTTCCTTTTTGAACTGCCTCAATGACATATGGCTATCATCATTTCTGGTAACTATTATGTATGCACTTTGCCGCTCTGCATGTGAAGACTATTGGCCTCTCCAATTAGTTTTAGGACATTGCTAACATTATTTAGCCTCCTCTTGTTCCGAGAAGGCTGTTGATCTCGATAAAGAATCAGGTTGAGCTAGAGCCACGCTAAAGGAAACAGCAACTATAAAACATGGCAAAGATCATAACACCTAACGCCTTGACTCAATTGTAAATAATTAAATTGTTTATTTCTAATCGTGCTCTGGGGATTCTTGAATAGGGAAAGCTCTTGGTCCGTAAGAGAACTTTACGCGTGTAATTGTTCTGCACCTTTTCAATGGCGTAAACTTCTCTTTTCTTAATCGGGTGGAACACAGCGATACCTGTTTCAACTAATGGACGCACATAGGTTTTATATGCACGAAGAAGTTCAGAGACATTATTGGTATGAAGTCCTTTAAAAAAATGGTATGTACGCATGAGAGCCGTTCTACAACAGATTTTAATATGTTCAGAGAAATCTAATGTGTTCGTGTAGAAGAAGCCAAGATCTCTAACAGAGTTAGAACTAGCAACAGTGATATCATTAATAACATATGGATGTGAAACTGCATCCTTCGAGCGACTGATTCTCATGGAATACGTTTTTTGCGGGGCTGACGGTAATACCCACTTTGCCGACCACTGACTTAACAAGTTAATGGCGTTTTGGAGTTCTCCTTCATCACCTGTCTGAGTAATCACCTTATTAATTTTCAAGTCATCAGCATACATTTTCGTTTTGACACACAGCCCTTGAAATAATGCTGGTATGTCAGCAGTGAAAATGTTGAATAATATCGGAGAAAGAACACCCCCTTGAGGTACTCCACTCACTATATGTCTATTATCTGAATAGACCTGCCCAATTTTGACTTGGAAAGTACGACCGGTAATAAATTCAGAAATCCATCTCAGTATAATTGGGTGAAATTTATATTCCTCAAGTTTGAGCAATAATTTTTTATGGGAAACCCGGTCAAAAGCTTTCGCAAAATCAAAATATATGACATCACAGCAGTGATTGTTATCAAGCGCTTTTGTCCAGTCATCAAGGCATTCAATCATGTTCGTTTCCACCAAACGACCGGGAAAAGCCGTGTTGATTTGAAGGGATAATTTTGTGTTCAATAACATACTTGAGTATGTGATTTTTTAGGTTTTTTTCAAATAATCTACAAAATAGTGATGTAATGCTCACCGGTCGATAATTCTGTGGATCAGATGCAGGTTCTTTTTTCAAAACAGGTGTGACAAAAAAGTGCTTCCAACGTAAAGGTACTTCACCATACATCAACGATTGGTTAAAGATGTAAGCCAGTGGTTCACATATGGCAATAGCAATGTTTCGTATAATTGCGAGGGAATAAAATCAGGTGTAACTGAATAAGATTTCGGCCATCTCATTATTTGTTCATAAAGTTGATCTGCATAAAACCATGGAAGATCTGTCATGGATTCTGTTATAGTAGTGTGAAAACTGGGAATTGTTCTATCATCTTCTATAAATGATTTCACGAAAACATCTGCTAACATGTTTGCTTTATCATACTCAGTAATAGCAATACTATCGCCTCGTTTCAGACAACCTAACCTTCTCCTATCTTGAAGTTTACTGTTAAAATACTTATAAAAATCGCCACTACTATGAGATTGTACAATTTTTTTCTCGATATTGCTATTGTACTTCTTGAGATGAACGAGAAAAGTTTTCGTGAATTCATTATATCTTTCCCAATTTCCTGTGCGCCTAGCCTCAAGAAATAGGCATTCTCGATGTTCCATCATATATTAATGAAACCAGATTAGTCCCCCGCACCAACCGGGACTTCCTTCCTGCGCAAGCTTCCTATCCTGCCGCTATGTCCCTTCCTCCTGTACACCAACACCCCTGGAAGTGACGCCTATGCAACAACAATGGTTTCATACAGTAGAAGGGACACAATCATGATATGACGTAGTGATTTGCGCTTCCTTCCGTCTCCTCCCTTCCTCTCTCCACTGCCTTCCAGCTGCCACTGCCAGCACCATGTGGAATGAATGAAGTGTGCTAAGCAGGTGTTTATATAGCCCTGAGAGTGTCCATCACAACTAATCCTGCTACAACACATTGATATCCTAAATCCTTAACTACCCGATTGTTAGCTGTTTGTTTACGCATGGCTTCCTTCTCACACTTCATTTTGCGGACGGACACACAGACATACAAACACACATACAGACATACAAACCGCACACAAAGTTAGCGCTTTATATAAAATAGGATATTAGGTAGTCGCTAGACTTATGTACCGCAGTAAGTTTCCAGGGACAAGATAATCTATAGTAGTATGTATAACATTCAACAAAAGTTCGTATTTCTCATTAACGTTTCACAATGATTCTAGCCACCTTATCTGGCTCAAATATGAATACATACAGTCATTATAATTCATAGCAGAATACTGTCTAGAATACACAGCTGTGGGTTTAGATTCACTACAAACAATTACAAAAGTTATACTGTAATGATCACTCGGAAGAATTTGAAGATTCTGTACCAGAGATTTACTGCTACTCAACACCAAATCTAGAATATTACTTCCTCTTGTTGGCCGATCAACATATTGAGTTAGATGATGACAGAGAAGTAACTCACTCAGGTAATACAATGAGGACGAATCAGAGGTAACTTCATGCCTACTACTCACCTCAGGCATACTGAAATCACCTATGATTATGGATTGTAGCTCACATGAGATGGGATCACTCAAGACCTTGAATAATTGTTTGGTATTGTTAACATTGCATTATAAAGTATTATAATTCTAAAACATGAATTTTCATGGAATACATCGGTGCATAGTATTTCATATGCCTCATCTACAGATTCTTTAAGAACAAGTGACATAGGAAGTCTGGAATGTACAAACAAAATCACTCCTCCTCCTGTTTTTTTGGGACGATCACATCTGAAGATATCATAGCCTTCATTCAAGCAGTTCAAAAACGAAGTTATGGAATGCCTTGGTTTCAACCAAGTTTCAGTGAACGCCAAAATATCATATTTTCTAGCTATAAATAATTCAAGTCCGCGTTTCTTGAGATTGACCTAACATTGGAATAAAACAAGGAAAGATAGGACCGAGGATCAGATTTCAGTTTTCCTGGCCGATTGACTGTGTAACATCAGAGTGAATAATAGATGTCTCTAATAACGATTTCCTAGGGAAAGTCATGTCAACAGTCATGTTATTGTTCAGAGTTTTCCGACTAGAAAGCTTAGCCAAACGTTCTTCTCGTCTTCGAGCTCTTTCCTCTTTTGTTAGAGAGGGGCGTAGATAGACGCCAGCGTATGGAAAGTTTCGAAGACGGGGAGCCATCGGACTGTTTCATTTTGGAATCTTTTATTCGGTAATACTACTTTTACTAAGCGGTCCCTTTGATCGAACTTCCGTCCTAATCGATATACTGTGATAGGAGTACATTCGATCCCGAGAAATGATAAGATCTGGTTGGTAGAACAAAAGTCATGATGAACACGTTCTGTTGAGGAAGAAGCCTTACTTTCAGGGATTCCAGCAATAACTACAGAGCGATCATGATCAGGATCCGCGCTGACTAGAGCAGGAGTTTCTGGCACAGATGCTAGCTTTGATGATGAAACAACGTTACGTTTGCTTTTGAGCTCCAACAGCTCATTATGAAGTTCCAAATTTTCTCGCCTGAGTTCTTCAATTTTTTCTTCCTTGCTTCGCAATAGTAGGCCAAGTTGTGCATTCATAGCAGACAGAGCTTTTTTGATACATTTCGGGACACCAGCAGATTTGATGACTTCTTCTATTGCCTTAGAGACTTCATTATCTTGTTCAGCATCGGAAGCCGGATCACTTGCTTTCTTCACAATCTTCGCCTCAACGGAGTTCTTCGGCATATCAAAAACACAAAGAGTGATAAAATGAAAATGACCTGTTCTGGCGACCAACTGGATCGAGACTGGATTGTGGGTCGCTCACAATCAACGTATAAGTCCGTATCGTATAAGTCGTATGCGGAGTAGACAGCAAGCAGAGGAGCTAAGATAGCACAACCTCACCCCACGAGCTCACGATCAAGAATGGTGTTAAGAATAAGAAGAATATATTCGAGAATTTGTACTCATGAATATTATGTGAAGTGGGAATGGACCTTAATGATTTGCGAGAAAAAATTGGAGCAAGTGATAAGGGGTGATAACGGGAATGCCAACATAATCAGTTTTGTCACGCCCTTCGCCTTGTGTATTGTAGATCGATCTTCAGGTGCTTCGCGTAATGACGATGACATTAAGATGGGAGAGGAAGACGACGAAGGAGCCCATACGCGACGAGAACAAGCAAGTTTTTTTGTATCAAATAGGAGCTCAGATTCTGAGTTGTGCCAATTCAGAAGTTTACGTTAATGCGCTTACCGCTCCTTGGTCTCCTCTTATGGCCAGCTAGGAATGAAGCAGCGACACGAGATCCCTGCTTGCGTGAGGGGTGCTATCATGAATGCATACCCATCAAGCAGCGGGGTTTACGTTGGGTTCAAGGTGAATTTCCCCTTCCCCATCATGAGCACACCCTCTTGGAATTATGTCTTTTAGGGAGCGGCAGAAGCTGTTGACTGCGACAGTGAAGTGTGGCACGACTCAGAGATATAGATGATGGGGTTTTAATATGCCATAGATGCTTGTTAGTTCTCATTGTATATACAGTAAATATTAACTCAAAAAACCACCTCACCCAGTCACAGCTCCCATTCGTATTCTTCTTCCTCATCCATTAGGTCCACGACCCATTTAGGAGAGCCACTGGGACTTCGCCTGTAAGGCCATAAGTTGCCCGTTTGGGACCTCCTTCAAACAAAGTCTCTCCAAATGTGTTGTGCTGGAGTCTTAAGAACCAGCCACGACAGCCTATTCAGGTACTTCCGCTGGATCGTAACCTCTTCAGCACCTTCCTTTTTCCGCTCAGCTCTTCAGCTGCAACGTATTCATGTGCATTGTAGCCATCACGCAGTAGAGCGGGTAAGTCGTGCGCGGGAAGAATATTTTTTTAGGACAGTATATCCGGTCCAATGCGTTCTTAGCCTTGCACACGGAGGTGCCTCCGTAAACTAACTTTTGGGATGTCCTTCTGGAAAGACTTTGCAAGGAAGACCTTCTGAAACGCCTCATCTGCCTTCGAATCCGGGCTCAGCTCCTCAAATCGTGGACCCTGGAGTGGAGCGTGTGCACAGCTCGTTAAAGGGGCCAATGAGCGGATCCTGTGAGATGGCTTGCTTTGGTAAAGTGTAGTCCTTATCAACATAGTCACATACCAGTGGCCACTCATGCACGCCGGAAACTTGCATTGAACACGTGTTAAAGATGGCCCTGGCATCCGCTCCCGACTTCGCAGCTTGCTCTAAAGCATGCGACAGCCACGTCTTCACCTTCTCCGTCCAAGAGTCTATCGTTCAAGAGCCCGCAGCCGTCCGCCTTGGCTGCATGAGACGAGTGTCGTGGGATCACTTACAAGGTGACCTCAAAGCTGCTCTTACCTTCCTGAGCACGTTGCCTAACCACTCGCCAGATGCCATCCGTCATAATAATGAGGGAAATCATTGAGCTCAGGTTCCATCTCGCGGAGCAAATAGCTCCTAACGAACGGCTGCAGTCTGTCGTCAAAGACCCGATTCGGAAGCCGCATCCACGCACCCAGTGACAGACGTTTCACGCCCCCCACCGCCATGCGCGTACTAATGTTCTCTGCAAATAATCTGATTATATGGATACTCGTGTTTCTCCATACGGGTCTCACCCGTCTCCGATCGGTGGAGGACTTCACAGTGGAGAATCATTTTAGTACGCAGGTCTGACAGCACCACCTTCCCTATCAAAGCGGAGTAACCTCGCCTGTCGTATGCACTATCCGCTGCAAGATGGAGGCCCTCACCTCCTGCAAATGCACATAATGTCAGTATGTTATGAAGTGGGTGTTCAAATAACTAACCAGAGTACCTTATACTTCCCCCTTATCTTTTCAAGTACAAAACGTTACTGCGACTGGTAGACGGCTTCTATGGCAGGTTTAGTCCACTTGAAGACCTCGACATAGAAGGTCTTCCTAAACATTGCCACCTGGGCTTATTGTGTCCACCGCTCCAGCCCCTTAATTCACAAGAATTTAGAGATGCCTATATTCCCACAATCATCTTCTCAACTATCTTCGCTAATGATTCACTTAACTCTAAAGCCTGTTGTCATTGCCGCCGCACCAACATTCCCCTTGAATATGCGCCCCCTTGAGTGGGAGACGGCGCGATCCTGGCTCTCCCATTTCTTCACGGGAGGTCTACGGATACTGCAATTCGTGCAAACGAATCGCGCCACAGCTGCAGTTCCGACCGCTTTTAGTTTCGCTTATTAGCCCGCTCGCCTTTGCATTCAGGACAGAAACGGAATAGTTTCATTAACTTCTCTCCCTTTACTAGGAAATACTCCTTCAAATCGACTGCGTCCGTCTCTCCAATGTCTTCCACATGAACATAGCTATGTTCTGAGTCGCTGGTCTCTGGTTCGTAATCAGGGTTAGAGTTCCTTCAGCCCCTCCTGAACGTCAGTTTTTTAGTCTATGCAAAAAATTTACTCGCTCCATGGATGACAGTCCTCCTCCTCGTAGTGATCAGGCCACGACTCACATCCATGATACCTCTTCAAAGCGTCGTCAATGAACGACCATACATCTCGAAAAGTAACAGCGCCGTTAAACTTTGCTTCCAATTAGGTGTGGGAGATGGAACGCCGTATGTTTATCCCTACGTTGCTTATTGTACTTATTAAGCCAACTAGGCATTACGGAATATCCGCAGCTGTGAAATATGCAGTCATTTTTCCTACACTTGAATCCTCGTAATAAGACGAGCGCCTTCCACTGACTACCATTTCAGTGCACAGATACCGTGAGTGCTCATAATAATTCCTATCATGATCACGTACCAACATATTACACCATATTTGCAACCTACCGCTTGAATTATATGTGAGTGACAAATAAACGTCATGTTCTTGCTTATACTTTCAACGACACTACTAATGTTCATACTCTCAACTACACCGACGAGCGATAGAGACGTGACCATGATGACCTTTGGATTTTTCAAGGTCGGATGTAGTCGCTTCATAGTGGCCGTATTGGCGATATGTCCGCACATAGGGCACGTTCGACGCATGGTGCAATAATAGCCCGAACTTTAGAGCACAATGTGTTTGTATAAGTAGGGAACACAAACGAACAGAATACCAAAGACAAAGCAGGATCGGCGACTAGTGCATTGCGAAGTCCACTTGCTCCATTGGCCACAACGTGTCACTAGGAGATCGATACCTGACTCCGATCATACCTGTTAGCTCCCACCCTATGGAGGTCACCTTCACCCCTTTCTCTACGAGTGTCCCACCTGTGCATTTGTCCCCTTTCCTGATGATCTCCAACGCGGCTTTCGTGTAACAACACATTAAAACTCCTTTATTGAACATATTAATTACATTCACCCAATAACATGTCAATTTCATCCATGCAAAACGGAAACCATTGAATCTGTATAATGATCAAGATTGTCGAAATCAGAATACGCCATGGTTGCCATGATAAAATCATGAAAGTGGCATCAAAGTTGACATGATGTGTAACGCGTACTTCACATAGCTCTCGTTCACTTGGAACTCACCGACAGCTCGATGAAAAGCAACAACCTGAACGAACCAAAACCTGAACCAAATAAGACAAGCTGAATACAATGCATTTAGGGGTGGAATCGATTGATTCACATACCTGATGTGAGAGGAGTGGATGCATAGCTGTGAGGAAACACTTTCCTGATGAGGAAACAATCCTGCCATTTGCATCTCAAAGTTAGTTATAGCATTCTAGTGAGGAAGGTTTATAGAAAGAGAGAAAAGAAAAGAAATATCTCTACTGCACTAACCGAATTGTGTCTGCTACAGCACATCAGAAGGGGGTATCTTAAAGCTGCTCAAGGCCAACAGATTGCACCAAGAATCAGTTATGCTGGTAACAACATTTCGGGTAACTAGTGTTCTCGGTATAAGCTTTACAATAAAAAGATTTTTGCAAAGCTCTACAAGTAGTGTTGTGAAAGCAAAATGAAAACTTTTTAGTAATGACCGGGGCATCATCTTTTTCCTGCTCGTTCTCAGAAGCGAGTGACACAACATGTATCTGAAACTTCAGTTTTTATCCAAAAAAGGTATTAACCCGTACCACCTGTCGTCCCGGTAGATCATCGAATTGCACGAACACATGGACTCGTACCGGCGCTCGTCCAGGTGTTCGTCTGACGTCCCGAGGGATCCACTCGGTAACCGCTCTGGTCCAACGGTTATCGCAAAATCGCATGACGTGCCTGGCATACCTTGTCTTCGATTCCTTCGCAAATATGGCAGCGTCTCTGATCTCCGATCGTTGGCGTAGTTCGGCACTCCGGATTCCCCTCTGCACTTGCGTGTATAGGGTTACTCCTAGCATAGTCTTCTCGACAGCGCGTTGGATGACGCTGACCGCATGCTCGTCCTGCCTGCGCAGAATCCAAGTCTTTGAGGCGTAGGTTAGGACAGGAAATACTGCAGAATCAAAGAGGTGGGCACGGAGCCGGATGTTCTTCGTATTCTTCACTACTCCCTCGATGTTCCTGCTCGTTTCCTCCTGCACAGTCTGGAGCTAGATCGTTCACCATATTGATTTCCCGACCTAGGTACACGTAGCTGGAGCAGTCGGTGATGTTCGTTCCGTTGAGAGTGAATGGGGCATCAGGAACCGATCCGTTTCTCATAAACATCGTCTTCGTTAGGTTCAGCTGCAGGCCAACCTTATCACAGGCGCAGTCGAAATCAGCCAGCATTCGCTCCGCTTGCTCGATGTTCGGAAAGAACGATGTCGTCAGCGAAACGAAGGTGGCGTAGTTGCCGGCCGTCGTCCTTCACTCCCATGTCTTCCCATCCAGTTGACGCATGACGTTCTCGAGAGCGGCGCTGAAGAGTTTGGGCGAGATGGGGTCGCCCTGTCGGACTCCTCTCTTAACGTCGATGGTGACCTCCTTGTAGAATGGTGAGATTCTGGTCGTAAAGTTGCTGTAGAGCTCACGATGAGTCTTGATGCACTGAGTAGGGACGCCCTGGTTGCCCGTGGCTTCGATGACCGCTTCTGTCTCCATCTTTGGGCTAGTTTCCGTGGGTGTCTCGCATACGGAAGGGCGAGAGTGACTCCTCTGTCAGTGGCTTATCTTTGGACTTGCCGCACAGGTCTTTTACAGCTTCTGTCTCGGTATCATATCCAAAGCGACTGAAATAACGGCTTGTTTTTCCTGTTTGCAAAACATCCCCGAGTAGCAAAAGCATACCATCCTTTCTTTTGCTTCCTCTTCGGAGAAGATCCGAGCCCATTACCACCTGACTTCTCACAGTAGGTGAAGTTCCCATTCATGTCCAGATTCGAGACTGCTCTGCTGCAATGAAGTCGCTACGATATTGCTCACAAACCTCAACGCTACACCAAGCCTTCAAAATCAACTTTGTCCAAAAAAACCATCATCTCGCCGAATATCTATACCTTCTGCGCTGCAGATCCTGCAGCCATCATCTTCCTTTTCCTTCGCATGTCCCTTAAGGTTCTTCCATACAGTTCTGAGTTCTCCGACTGCAAAGTTCCACTAATAAGAATTCCCACATCAAACGTTCCTAGATGATGTTGTTTACTGTTTTGCGACGCATGTAAACTCATATAGCCGCTGGCCTCCATTCCACGCTCTCGACCACGCGTTCTTCTTCCACTCGTTGAGGTGATACTGTTCAGAAGTGAGATCCCATATACTAGGTTAGTGCCGTATCAGTTCGATGAGGCGAGCACGAAAGGGATCAGCGTTCATTTTCCAAGGTCTGAATTCAGTGAGGTCTACACAACTTCACAGTATCTGCAGTAAATAAATCTATTAGAAGTGCATTTGAGGGTACTTCGTGCTGAGGATCTACAATTCACTACCATTTAACATTTTGGAGTTGTTTTGTTCTGCATATCTCTTTTTTAGAGTACTTTCTTGGCTCATGTGTGATACTTGAATATTCCGATGCTTTCAATAAATTTTATTACGTCTCTGGCCTACAACCCAACACTCACACATGGAGGAATCAATCGTATGAAACAGCGACAGACTGTCCTCATGTGTTGGCTCACGCGCCAGAGGAGACGTGCGCTTCTCCTCCTGGGGTCGCGCGGTCCCTGAGTCGAACCCAAAGTTAACTCCAAGCTTGAGGTTATTTGGGTTCGGCTTAGGTTAACGTCATGCTTACACATTGGCTTGTGCCTAAGCCTATGACTGGGCCTAGGCTCAGTCCTAAGCTTGCTCTGAGCGAATGAACGCCGTCTCGATTTTAGGCGACCTGACCCCAGGGGGAGAAACGCTACGCACGCAAGCGTCATACCCCCCACTAGAATGAACACATTTCTGACAGTCTACAAAACTAAGTTTTGAAACATTTGCTGTACAAATATCAGGAGCTGAAGCACCCAACTGGTGGAGAATTCAACAGCACCAAGAATAATTTGCCACAGAGTATCCTATGAAAGATGTGCATTAGAATGAAACGAAGATTTTCATTTACCTGAGATGGAGGACAACTAAAATTCTCAATTTAACACCGTCTCGACCATAAGAACAGCAAAAGAAATCACCGTTACAAAAAACCAACAGCAAGAGTGTAAGTCGGCACAAAAAAAACCTCAGAGTATCCAGTACTTCAAAGGTGCACGTGCCGCGTCACTGCGTCACCGGGGCACTTGTTCCCGCTCCGCTCTGAATTAGATATAGTGAGGATAATAGTGGAGAACGAATTTAGAACTTTGAATCACTATCACATGCCCGCAACCAAAACTTGTAGGACAAGCGCGACACACTATCAATCTTCTGGGAGCAAATCTTAAATCCTTCTTAACACGTTGACGACATTGTGCAGCGCATGCGCATCACCCTTGAGCACCGGGTGGGACCGTGTGCAGCTCATGCGCTGCATACACAAAGTATTTATTTTTTCGCGCATGCGCACTTCTTTTCCAATTTTTTTGCATCTTCTCCGTAGACTACACCATAATATAACTAGACACGGCGAGGTTCATTGAATGGTTGAATATGCTACTTTTTAGCGAGGGTTTTCTAAGCCCTACGAGTTTCCCAATTGTGTTCATTCCTAGTTTCCTTTATATTCTGGTAATCTTGGTCATAAAAAAGAGCAGTAGAAGTAAGTACAGACCCACACATATAGCAAGACATATGTTTTTAGTGGAGCAACCCCGCCAAAAATAATTTTGAGGTTCACTGCAGCAAAAAGCAACTGAAACTCGTCTTTCATTGCCAGAAATCGTCAATTAGATCGATTGTTCACAGCTGTCCCTTCTGGTAAGTTTGACACATCGAATATCATTCTAAACATTTTGCTGCATCGGAGTTTTGGGTAAAAATTCACGGATTTTATGTGACTCGGCGGCGCCTGCAAAATCGCCGTGGTCCCACGCGGTGCAAAACCCATAAATGCGCCGCGCGTTGTCGTCAACGTGTTAAACTGAAGTGAAAGAAACTTCTTTCTCCGGATCTTGAATCTCTCCTATTCTATTGCCATCTTTCTGGGATCACAAGGGCAACAAAAACAAACGAAATTAATACTATGTGGAATGGAATAAATGAGGATGACTTCTCCTTTCTCTCTGCAAAACTTACACCCACGACAGAAAGCCTTCAAGAGACCGATCAATACGCGTAGGCCGTTTTCGGAGCAGAAGACTGACCGACCGCACCAGGCGTTTACGCGCCCTAGAACGACCCGCTCATGATGCCTTTCAAAATAAGAGTGATAGTAATACAGCATTTCGTGCACGACAAACGGCTAATGTTAGGGTAATTCGATAGTCGTGCCGGTATGTAGATCTGCAGAGCAAGTTTCGTCTTGATAACCAGATACAGGATTTAGAGCGTTCCATTCCTATTACAATACACATCTCCAGCGTAAAGAAAAGAAGCCAAAATGCCCAGATAGTTCAGATAATAGTCGACATTGAACCAGCGACTTGGCAGTGTTCGAAAGTGGCGTGTCTAGACACCCATAATGGAAACCCTACACTCTAGTAGTGGACCGATCGCTGTCTGACATCTGCCTAATGAGGACGTGCCTCTTCATAGCGAGCTGGGGGTTACCAGTCAATTGAATACCAGTCATTCAGTTGAATGCGTGGTGGCTAGAGGAAACCAGGAGAGATCTATGTGGTTCGCCTAAGGGTAGTTGGGGTTCCAATATGATTGGTAGGTGCTGGTGAGCTTTCATTTAAGCATGAAAAGTCTTGACGAGTAACTGCAACATTTTGTCCACTCAGATGAAATCAATACCTAATACCAATAATATCAAGTAGCTACAACCAGAAATCACAACATTACACATGATGGTACGTGGTATTGTAAGTAGAGACAAAGACGTAGTTAAGAAAGCCGTTTAGAGACCCAATCAATTAACAAGAATCTGGAACAATAAAGGCTTGAATCAAAAGAAGAAGAAGCGGATGCACGATGGGAAGACTCATCAAGGGCTTACAAAGCCAACTGCACAAAGGCCCTGTTGGGATAATTTTAACCTAGGTAGCGGTCTCAGCCAGGAGTCACATTCGTCACACTGAGCATGAAGTCAAGCACACTACAATAGGATCGAGCTATTGGTGTCACAAACCCACATAGTGAAGTCGTAAATATAGGGGAGTCAAAGAGATTGGGTTATGAATTTGGAGAAGGAATTTCCCTCATCCGCCAGGCGCTCATTATTTAGAGCTTTGCGGTGCACAGAGGAGGGAGCACCGCAGGGCTCTGATAATGTGCGCCTGGCGGTTGAGGGAAATTATACTCATTGCTTTCAAAGCTCTTAAAAATTTCATTAAAAGACAAACAAGAAAATGAGTTCGTTGGACAGAGCGAAGCCGAGACGCCGCCACGCCACAAATTATTGATCGCTCCCTCATGCGTCGCGGTGCGTGCGTCCTCTTGCGAAGGTGCTACAGAATCGCTTCATCGCATCATCGCATCTTCCCCCAGTTCTCGAGCTATGAACGGGGCCTCAGATCCAAATCACCCTACGACGCTCCATGCCACACTTGCAATCTACGTTGCCGTGCTCGGCGTGCTATGCGGCACATGCGACGGTGGGCTGTCCTGGATTGACCAGGCGGCCTTGGGTAGAAACCAAAGGCCCCGGGGGCTTAACGACGTCTTTGAAGGAGGGAAGTTGCTGCAATGTGTGCAGCTATTCACATACAACCTCCGGGTACGGGAATTACTTCTCTAGTGTGCCTGAGCCCGACCTTTGCCTTTAGGTTTCAGACACCACTGTGTTGGAAAAACAAATATTCATAGCAAGGTGTCAAAATAATATGAATTTTTAACACATCCGCTCAGTAAAGGTGCCGTAAACAGGTCGACTCTTCTTCAAGATGTACCTCAGCCGTCGCCGGAAGAATCGACCGTGCAAAAAATCAGTCAGCTGAAGTACTAAACCGCAAACATCTTACTCACTAGACTTTTCACACATTTACTGCCACTTTTTCAACCGGCTGGTTAGACTAAACTTCAGTCTTCTCAATGAACGGAGTTGTTAAACATCATTATTGTTAGCAAGGATGAATAGATCGTAATGGTTTTACTACAAACCACATTTGATACACATACATACAAAAACAGCAAGAACTTAACCGAAAGATCAGACGCTCAGCGACAAAAATTTGTATTCCCATTCTAATACAGGTAGAAACAAGAAAGATTCGATCGCTAATCTGACTGATTTCGGTACAAAGGTGAATGTTTACAGGATATATAAGTACCAGTTAAGCTCCGCAGACACGCATATCTCCTCATAGGCTACTGTGATGAGGAACCTGTGGACCGTCAGAACACTTATTTTATTGGAGCACCTTACTAGCTGGGTGACCGAACGCTCCACAGGCTTTCCCAGTTTTACCGGTCTACCGTGTTAAGCGCGCGAAAGCGTGCGGAGCGAAACTGGCTCAGCGCAGTAGGAATGTTGAGGAGGTATTTACTTTGTTTAAATTCACTCCCTGCATACTACTGCATCTTACTTCCAACTAGAGAGATAAGCGTTTGGACAGAGTAAGCACCTGAGGTAAGACGTTAATTATATTGTTATGCTGTATCACGTACAATGCGCGACGCATTGACGCGTTAAAACGTGTGCTCGCCCGCGTTCTCTCTGCGCTCTCAACGAAGAAAGAACGCGTCGAGCGAACTCGTCAACTGTTCTAAAGAGGAAGGTCTTTCAGGAAATGCCGAGCTTTCTCAAACGGATTTTTGCATGATATAGAGGTCCACGCATGGAACGCTGAACTATAGTTCATTTTTCCTGAGCGGTCCTCTGAATACCAAAAAAAGTGGTTGTGAAGTGGTCCGTGGTTTGAATCCTCGCAGTGAAATTTTTTTGCATTCTGTGTTGGCGTTCCAAAGTTCACGAAAAAGGGTGTCAGCGTGAATAGCAGATGTCATATCTTTAGGAGCAACAGCAACCTTCATACGTAGATTTTGACTAAAAAAACTGGTGGAGAATGCGACACCATAACGGCGCCGTTGTGGCGCCCAATAGCGAATTCAAATGACGTTCACGCTAGAAACTAATAGAATATCCGTAATCAGGACGCCAAATAACTCCTAACCCGAAAGTTTCAGGAAAAGTTACGATTTCGTCCCAACTTCGAGCAGTTGGACCATGGGCAGATAGATCAGTAGCCCGTCAGGCTCATTGGCAGATGATTTGGAAGCGATCTTCTAGTCAACTTTCTCACGAAATGGGAAATTTTTTCCTGTAATAGACAATGGTAGACACTCAAGCCGGCGATGGGCGAGAAGACACCAATGACTATGTCGTTAGGTTCTCCTCCTTGTCAAACAGAGGCAGGTTGAGTTCCTGGCCATGCTTCTGGCTGGGTCTACTGCCGATAGCTAGATCAGCTGCAAAAAACGCAACGTTGTGTGAGACACACGATCACAGGAAAATGACAATCAAAAAAAGCAAAACTTCGACCCTGTGGTGAGTCGAACCATGAACACCGCCCTTTTCCCTTCCGATTCACAGGCCGTACCACTAACACTAGCCTCCGACTGCCGCCGACAGGAAGTCTTTCAAGGCGTGAACGAGCTTTTTGAAAACGGTCTTTTGCATGATATAGGGGCACGTATGCGGGTACCCCCAGCACTATATTTAAATTTTTTTTCCTGAACGCCCCTCTGAATACCTACATCGCAAGAAAGCGCGATGTTACGTGATTGCGCGCAGGAGACGTCGTACTTCACTGCCTGTAAACTCAGGTGCTCGCTCGTCCTAAACGGCTATCTCCAATAATTTGCAGAGGCAACTAAAGTCAATAACTTGTTTGAGTCGGTTAGTAAAAGAAGTGGAAAGAGCTTCTGTTGTCGCCTCCCTTGCTGCAGGCCAGCAAAACGTGATTTGCTCTTCCCGCAATCCACACCTTCGCCCCGCAAGCTCCCACCTTCCGCTGCTGGCTACCACGCTCCGACGCGTGAAGTAGCGAGCGAGTCGTGTTTGCGGTAAGTGTGCCAGTAGCTATGACATGAGCGAGTGGATTGAGCCTGTTCGCTAAAAAGTTGCCCCAAACACAGCTTCTCATCATCCTAGAATTAGAACTCAGAGAGCTTCGCTTTCAGAGAGTGAGCTAGGATGCTTTTCTTCTTTACACTTCAACAAACCGCTGTGGCTGGTTGAATCAACATAATAGTCAAAGATTAATATTTATTCATGCATAATTCCGACCAGATTACGCATTGTTGCTGACTGCCTGTTGGTGGACAGCCTATCCATGATCGGAAGCCAGTTTGCACATCTCTGAAATAATAATAAATAAAAAGATAAAAAACCCAATTGGAATAATGTGTGTTGGGAAATGTCATTCAATCTTTTGGTGAATTGAATACGATTTAGCTTTGAACTGTTAACTAAATGAATCTAAGAACCGCTTCGGCAGTTTACTATCATTCTGGATGTGACTTGGTTTCATTCTCAACAGTTTCCATACACAGAAGAATCCTTTGCACACTTCTACAATGACCCCAAATGGTTCTACTGCTGGCAGACCTGCATAAAACCTTAATTTCCATTTGCGAGACGAAGGAACAGGTCCAGCTAACACCTTACGGGACGAAAAGGTTTTTCTTGGTAAAACCACCATGTGGCGCACGCCGCCACACTGGGTATATTGGCGTAAAGTTTAGGCGAACACCGGGGTTTAAAATCGGCATAAAGTATGTTTCCTTGCTTGATCTTACCAAAGAAGAGATTTCCAATGAGCGGAATACATTGGCATTTTCGACTTTGGCCGCCTGTTAATCTAGGGTGCAAGGTAAGTTTGGTCAGAAATCAGCCGTCCAAAGGTACTCGGGTACCATGTTTCTCACTGCTGAAGAGTGCACTAGCGGGCGTATTTTCACTATTATATTCATTAGAAAATACTAAAAAGCAGGAGAAAATAATCGTGCGGCCACGCATGAGGCGCCACGTCCTCCTTTCACGTCTTAGCTGTTAAATCTATTTCGTGTGGTGAGAAAACCTTTCTAACATCCACATCCGAGAGTTGGAGTCAGCGAAGTGCGGGCGTGCAGCCGCACTTTCATAGAAGCTGTTGCAGCACTTTTTGCTGATTTCCCGCGATCCCTGTTGGAAGCAACTCATCTGCGCGCATCTATCAAGGTGTGCTGGTGCCTGGTGACAACGCCCACTCCCCACTCTCATAGGCCTGCACAATAAATGTCCCAGATCAGAGCTGCGGATATACTGGCGTGGTAAACCAGTAGAGATCATTAACACAGTAAGTAAATAATGAGGTGATGAAGAATAGGCTTCGAAGGGAATCTCATCGCCGTGTCGCCTACCAAGTCCGCAAATCCGGTCACTTGAACATAGGTGGAAAAAATTACCTTGTGTTGCTCTGCTCTCCTGTAGCGCCAGAGCATATCTGAGTCCTTATCGTCGAGTATTGTGGCTGTGTTCGTGTTCTTGTCAAGTCCATTCTTCAGAAGTAATTCAAACCTTTTTTTTGCGAACGAATTACTGCTCCACTGCATCGATATTTATTCCGGTGACACCAATCACTGTCAACAGGTGGCAGCAATACCTCGGAATGGGTCGATAAGATGAAGCATGGCCAGGCAAGTCCAGGAATCAACTTAAGAGCAACATGAACCTGCCGAAGACATGAAGAACGACTAGAGAGAGGTAGTAACAAAATTATCAAGAACTTATGCAAAATGTCTTCGCTTTGTTGGAGTCGGCGAGTTAATTGTTGCTGTTTATGTTCTATAGCAATCTCCCGAACACGGCATCTATTACTAGTAGGAACCGTTGCAAAGTACTTCACGGGGTATTGGTGTTCTGTGTTATGCTGAGTTACTTCCACCCCGCTCTGGCTAACAAGAGTTTTGGTGGAAATACAGACTTTTTGGAAGACCTTAAATATTTGTGTTTGTGATTCGTTGCTTTGGGAAGGAACATTGGCACAGTGAGCTAGAAGAAAAATTCAAAGAAGCCTTCGATTTACAGATGGTGCGCCATTGAACGTGCATGGCAAAAAAGAGCGCATATTGGTCTGATATCACGTAAAATTGCCGCTACTGATTTTGATTGCGTAAAATGATCATGCGCACTGACTTTTCAAAATTACGCACTTTCTGAACTCTTTGGCTATGTTCACTTTATCGCTATTTCGATTACTATAATCTCTGTCTAATCATACAGCGGGATGAACGCTCTTGCTCACTTGCCTCACCTTACTAAGCCGAAAATTCGGAACTACTGATTTGGAGCTTGAATGGCAATGCCAGCTGAGAAAATACTCTCCGCAGTTGTCAATTGTCTAACCATTTTCGAAGGCAGCTCTCTGGATTGTCACTGTCGTTGACTGGCCTTGGCATAGATATAAATCCATTGATGATAGACCCTGAAATGTTTACGTGCAAAAGTGCTCTATCACACAATGCAAGCGTTTGAGAGAGCAAATTACACATCTTCCTCTACCTCACTTCTATGCCATTTACTAGGATTGAGGGTGTCAGAAGCCACTTTTAAGCATGCAGATAGACTTCCAGCATAGCACTGTCTGGGCAGGGCTACCAATGGTTCAACACCATGAGGCAGCATTCCTGCATTATGAACTATGTAGCTCGCTATTAGTTGAGTGACACGAGTGGCGTGGAGAGCACTGAAGGAGAGGAGCAGTAAAAGCGGTTTCTCTTCAACACAAGCCCCACTTCAGTTCGGTAGTTCTTCCTTGAAAGCAACGGCCAGGATCAACTTGATGTGGTAATCTCGGCCTAATACGAAAGTAGTGGTGCGAAGTGGGCCACACGAGGAGGAAAAAGGGAGAAATATCGTCGAAGCGCACAAATTACGAGCCTCTCTGCTCTTCTCTGCACAGAGATGATGAGAGGTAATGTGAGTCATGGAGAGTGTAAGAGAAGTCCGAGTAGAAAGAGCATAGCAGATCAATTTTGCGCCTAAGATAAGATATCAACCGTGGGTGGGTTTGGTTGCCCGGGCGTCGAAAGCGTAGAGGTTGAGAGTATACAGCGCCCGATGCACCTCACTAAGGGGGTGTGCCCTACGTCTTATGGTTTTGCACAGGCTCCAAAATTTAAAAAATTGTTTAGAAATACGGAAAACTAATCGGATAACCTGGTAACTTGTGTGTATAGGATTTTTATAAGGGCGGTTCTGATTTTATAGATTACGCTCAACGACGTATACTAGAGACCGAGATATTCATATATTTTAGGGGTGTCCTATGATTCTGCACTGTATAATAAAGCGCTGAGTCTATCTGTCCGTGTGTGTCACGAAACTCATAGCGCAGGGGCCAGCAGTCATCACGAGTCAATTAGATATGATATGGGAGCGGGCTGCAAACATGTCTGGAGGAAAACGGGTGGTGATAACAGCTGGTAAGGGCGTCGGAATGTAGCTTTCATAAGGCCAATAGCGTATGTCCCAGCAGCATTGAGACACTGTTCCTTAGATGTGATGCAGAGGGTAGAGACTTAACATATTTGGCGGGGGACAAAAGATGATAAGAGTTTATAAGGGATGATATGAACGTGTAGCTCGAGGACGGAGGAGTCTCTTATCGACTCTTATCAATGTGAGTGATACGGGAGCATCCTATTCTGTTCGCGATTTCGTTGCCTGTATCGAAATTCATTCAACCGCTAGCCTCCCAAGCTTAGAGGGAGTGATCACGCTGGCTTCCAACCTAGATTTGTTACCCTCGCGTGATCAATTGATAAGGTGTGAGGCAGCAATTGTTGGACGAGTGTTGTGGAAGTGTATGATACGATGAGATAAGAAGGTGCGGCTGCTGCTGCTTGATAGAGAATGCACTCCTGAATAAAAACGGTACGATAACGAATAACGTATCATATCTAGCACGCTCTTATTGTACCCCTTTCCGCATCGTAAGTCTTCGTTTTTGCTAACCGGAAGTGGGATTTGAATACTCCGTTGATAAGGGCCACTGCCACTGAAACTTCACGTGTGTCTACAACAGTTGGGCATGTATAAACATGTATCCACTCCAGCTACACAGCTCTCGCTTTATCGTCCCATGAGACTTATAGTAACCACTTCCTTCAATATGGGGGCTGTCCGAGGAGACACGATATGCTCTTGAGTGTCTCTATTTCATTATCATCGCCACCAAAAGTTATTCCATCGCTAAACCTTCCCAATATCCGAAATACACTAGTTGTTTACGAAAACAGCCGACAGTAAGCAGTCCGAATAGTTGTACTGGTTATCTAAAGTCTGTTCGATTAAAATGTCAGTTTCCGAACATGATGTATTTATAAGTATTGACGAGCTACGAGAATGGAAGTACCAGCAGTATTGCAAACATTCGTTAACCACATCAGTCGAATCCATTGAATACATGCACACTGCCGAATACAAAAGCTCGACTATGATCAGTTCCGCTAAAGTCAACCTTTATGCGCGCGGTGATGAGCGGAGCCGAACTGATTGATACTAAGTGGTTACGAGGACATGGTGAGTACCAGTTTCATTCCGCATGCTTCTGCGCACACTGCACGGCACTAGTCTTCAACAAAATGAGACAATCTTTGGACTGCATCCGTCGCATCTTCCGGAACATCTTAATTTTGGTTTCTCAGCTACGCGTCCTAATATTCTACCAGTTTAGCTCCGCCCGCTACCGCGCGCATGACACGGAAGCCTCTGACAAAACTGACAATCGGTGAAGCCTTGGGTTTCACCGCTTAACTATAGCTGCTTCGTTAAATGCGTTACTGTCCGTTGCCCATCTTGGCTGTATCTCACTGTTTGATAAGCGCAGTGAAGTGCACAGCTAAAGTGATGTATGTAAACAACCACCATGCATCGAGAATCGAGAAAATTTAGCGGTCGAATAATTTTTGGTAATCTCAAGACGGAATGCCCAGTATTCACTATCAAATTTATTAGAGCATCCCATTCATCCTCAGGAACTCTAGAAGGTGTAGCGGTTGAAAATGTTTGAATTTACAATTATAACGCTAATGAAATTATATTGAAATCTGGTTTCAAGTAATCTCTACGTTCGTACGCATATCGTAAGTTATCAGTGCTCATCTGTCGTTATCACTTTTTGTTCCCCACAAAACATGTTCCCGTCCCACCCCTATATC
>MU869318.1:0-21524 GCA_036418205.1 Ostertagia ostertagi | reverse complement strand
TCCCACCACTTTCAAATAGTATTGAGTCGCTGGTACATCATTCTGTCCGCTGGTACACAGCTCGATTCGCTGGTGCAACGCTCGTGTCCAACGATTCGCTAGCCGAGCATGGATTCACAAAGTCTGACATCGGCCTAGACTACTGACAACAGACAGATAGACTGCAAACCTACTTCTTACTCGGCCACAGGGTCGTGCTGGTTTTTCTGATGCCGCTAGCGTAGGTGACTGCATACCGACAGGTAGCGTTCAAGGGTTAAGATTGCTTAACTCTTGAAGCTCTTTTTCTCTGCCAAATAATTTCGTTACTTATAAAAACATAACTGCAAGGAAATTTACCATAGTGCATGCTAGTTTAACTCCTTTCAGGTGTTTCACATTTGCCATTCACCTTCTCTTCTCAAAAGTTCCATTTTGCTAACTAACATGCTCTCTCCGAGCCTTTCTTGATTTGCTTTTCACCGAATGTAGACGGCTTCTAGCAACATTTTCAGATTTATCCATTTCGTCATGAATTGTCAGTTTTTTGAATCGTCGTCCAGTAGAATGTTGAAGGTGGGTATTTCGATTGGAAGGCAGCCTTTTAGAGTTGAGTAGAGATGGGCAGTGGTGCCGGGATAAGAAAAAACCATGAGAAACAGCGCAGAACCCGAAATTATCCCTTCCTCGGCCTTTGAGTTCCGCAATGCTGCGAATTTCATCGAGTGTTCCTTTCTATCTTCTACACTTACGCTCTCTCTCTCTGCTGAACGGCTAGAGACCTATGGCGAGTGATCCCTCGTCTAGCTGGTCCGTGAGCGTACCGCGCCAATCGAGGTCATGCCAGGTCGCCGGGGGCATATCCTTCGATGTGAATTGTGTGTCGGTCCGCCCTTGTGAGAGGTTAGTCTGTCTTTTCATTAGGCTTGGGCTAGTGAAAAGACAGGCGAACCCATTAGGTTAGACTTTAACGTGGAATCTTTCCCTGAGGTAATGGGTGTCTTTGACAGTCACCAGCAGCGATCTCTCAATCATTCCTTGGATTGAGTTATCAATTCCCAGACTTTCACTGCAATTGCTTTTGTTAACTCGCATCAAGAGTGTATATTCAAGAATTCTTTGGAGAAAATGGTCCCTGGAAGCAGACTTGGAGCTCAGCTTCACAGGAGAAGTCCTTCACTTGAATAGGGGAACGTGATCTGCCTCTGCTGAGGGTCGCCTCACCTTCGTACCTCTAAAAGGGTCACTAAGGCGCTAGGCGCAAAGGACTTGAATCATCTTCCACTCAGAAGGATCCGTGCCCGCCCACCGCTTGATACCCAATCTGTGTCGTACCATTGACCTGCTGTGCGCTCTCCACTCAAGTTCTTATCCTTCTTCGTGACCCAATATCTCTTCTCGTGTCGACTTCTTAGAATTCCCTGCAGCGCAGAGCAGGAAGATTCCCTTTCAAGTGGTTCTGACGATTTCTTGTCATTTTCTCTTCACTTGCGCTTCATTTCGTATCCCTGCTTTGATATCCCAATGGGCTCACCACCTGAATTTGATTCTGGGCCTCGCCTTTGAGGTGACCTTGAAAAGAAGAACTTCCTACAGCAATCATTTTTCAGTTGTTTCTCGTGGATTTCCGAGCTTGTTGACGCTTTCCGTCTCAATTACCTGATTGGATTTCAGACTAGTCTCACTCGGCCCGAGTTCGAATCGCTTTCCGTCAGCCTATTCCGTTGTCCAAGCTCTACGAGTTTGAGGCGGTTTTTTTGGCCCGTTTGCTCTGCCTACAATGGTTGTGGTAATTTGCCATCAAAGAGGAAGTTGGTTTGAGGATTTATGTGCCAGCTAGCCGCTAATGGCCATCTCATAAAAAACCGCGAAGATTTGGCATGCTTGTTGTGGTTTCACGGTCTCCCCTGCGACTCATCATTGGGCACATCAAAGGTCTCGTTACCCTCAACTCCGCTCAATGTATTCTACCCCGGGGAGTGATCATAAGCGCCTGCTACGCTACACTATACCGTAGTGCGTGAAGAACATTGAAACCACTACTCAACAAACACTGCGGCGAGGAAAGTATGGGCTGTAGGAAAATTACTGAAATCCTCGCGTCAACGGTATGAGGGGCAAGAAATGATCATTTTTCCAAGAAAGGCGAACAATTAATAATCAGAGCTTTTATTTTGGGCTCTTCCGCACTATCTATCAAAATTGAAGGCAGTGATCAAGCTGGCTGGAAGCGGCATGGTTATGGTGACATCATTAAGCGTCATGGGCGGAAGTGGTGTAGTGGCAAGTGGCGCGCTTACCACGCGAGCGGTCCGGGGATCAAATCCTGGGTCGTGAGTCGCCCGGGCCAACCAAGCCTTCCATCCCTCCGGGGTCGGTTAATTGGTACCAGACTTGTCTGGGAGGATAAAAACACTGACTTGTACATCGGCTGGCCCCGCAAGTCATTGTATAGGCCACATCGCATTCAAACTACGAATGTACAAATGGAAGTAGAATGCGTGCCGCATCCCAAAAAGGGATTGATCAACGGCAAATGCTTTATCCTTTATCCTTTATTGAAAGTCATTAGCGAAGCGCGAAAAGACAGTCCCCAACCACTCTCCAGCGCGATCAAGGGTGAGGGCGCCCAATCCGCTGATGGCGGTCGATGGCGTCATCTAAAGCATACCGCCACCACCCCCTCCCAACAAGCGTGATCACTGTCTTTAACTCCTCTAAAGGAGCAAATGTTGGCAACCTCCGGCTCTTCAGAAAGTCTGCTTCTTCTCGCTGCGTCGCTCATTGTCCCAGCTCAAAAAGGAAACCAATAAGGCTAAAAAAGAGGTCACTCAACATCAAATCGCGTTAGTTGTTGTCGGCCAACGAAAGTCTATTTTTCGTTTGGGCCCCTGTAATCAAATATTCGTGTCTCTTCAAAGCGCAATCCTCGTCAATCTTGACAATCTCGTTTCATCCACCCACCGAGTAAGATCCGATTAAATGTACTTTGGAATTGTAACAGCCCTGTCCATCAGTGAAGTTTCACATTTTGTCAGTCGGTCCGATGCGCTACAGAGACTCCCCTGGGAAAATCCATCATGAACCTCTTGAAGCAACAACCCGAGCGGCCCATGCTTTTGCAACCAATGAAATAAAAAGATGCGTGAGCCTGTGGTTTGGATAAGCTCGCCTTTCAGTGAATACACTGGCCACGCGTTGCTAGACTTTGTGCTCTCAAATAAGAATACGATAAGTTTATTAAACAGCGATAAGCAAGATTCCTGCTCGACGTACAGTCTTCGAGTTATCCTCAGCTGTACTAAGCGTTCAAGCGTGAAGTTATTGAGATATTGATGTGCCACGAAGGAAGGATATTGATCGAAACTGAATTCTGAAAAGATAAGATTTCCCAAAGAAATTAAATATGCTTCAAGTTCGTGAGCCAAAGGATCGAAGTAGCCGAAGAACGACTTCTTGCTGACTAGCGGCGAATTTATACCTGAAGCTTTGAGCGTCATTTGACGATGACTTATGTCTTTTCCCAAGGCCTTTTAGTGATGATTCGTTGCTACACCCAAACATGGGAAGCGTGCCGTCAAAACATTAAAAATTGACTATAGAATGACTAAAGTATGTTTTTGCGAGAGTACCAAAACAATCGCTATTTCTGCAAGAAGTCGACCGTTACTTTTCTGTCCTCCCTTGTTTAGCGGCTTCATCGGTGATTTAAGTTTGTTTTCTTTTTCATTTTTAGTCAACTCGACATCCACAATTTCATTATCGATCGCTTTCACCCCACTAATTCCATGTAAGTTTGTTGCTTTAAGTTTACGCATTGCACAGGTCCATATTAAAGCAACAGTCCAGGCAGGGTTTCAACTACTTGGTCATTAGGCGGTCAAAACATGCCCCAGCCCAACTAAAGTTTATAGGAAATGTCTTTAAGTTCAAAACCTACCTCTAAAATGCGCTGGAAGGGGTCGAAGTCCTCTTGGAGGGGGCGGATCACCCATACCGAGGCGGATCGCTCAACATACGCTGTGCAGAGCGCGTGCTCGACTAGCGGTCGTTGCGGGACCGCCGCGCTGTATGATGATCGATTCTACAGGGTGTCCCAAAATTATGGGCGCCTACACACAGCAAGTATATTTCCAAGCTTCTAAACGGACGATGCTGACTGAATTAACACATAAGGTAAACTGCATCATCCCCAACAATGTGGAACAACTAAGATATCGAAATACTCCTCCACGTACGCGACTAAGCTCACAACAAGCTCGAAGTCGCTTCTTAGGCTTCGCGCACGTTGCACGCAGGAATTCCTCGTCTATTTCTTCTCGGGCTCCCTTCAATGTTCCTTCCAGTGACTCGAACTGTGACGAAAGAACTTGACACCCTTACTTTCGCTCAACGACCACACTAAGAGGTGAGGTGGGCGCGAACCTGGTGAAAATGACGGCCGTTCCTCGGTGCCAGCAAAGTCGGGCAACTGAACTCGGCACCACACTTGGAGGAACTTGGCCATGTAGGCCTGAGCACTTTTCTGCTGGAAACAACTCGGGTTATTTCCAAGGTAGGACTCGTGCCGAGCCTTCATTACGTTCACCTCAAGTGTCCGGATTTGCTGATGAACTTACCGAAATCAAAGGAAAACTAACGGCCCCTTACCACTGGACGTGGTGTTCCTTTAAACCGAAATTGAGACCCAAGTTCGGTGATTTGCAAACAATCTTTTAGCGTGGAGTAGCACTCCCTACATTCTGTCCGCGGAACGCAATCTTTCTGGCTATTGCCCAATCCGCTCTGCTATGGAAATTTTTTCTCTCATAATAAAGGGTGGTACGGTGCGCGTCCTCACCGAGGCGGTTGAGCAACCTTCTGCAATCTTTGACCCTCCGTTGCTTGTTGATATCGGAACAGAGCTGCCACTCCTGCATTAACCATAGACGGCATGATCTCTTCATTGACCTACCTTTCCACGACTTAAATCGATTCCCCAATGCCGTTCTCTAAAGGAGCGTCGTGGGTCGCGGTCAAATTGAGAATGGAACCTTTCAGACACCCTTCCGGCAGAACGGCCAGCCTTCCTACCTCTCTTAGGCCTATGCATAATGGACGCTGTTTCCTAGTATCGTAGGATAACCTTCCGTATAACCCTTGTGGAAACTACAAAATATTTGACATTGTCCTTCATTGGGGTATCCGCCTCGTGCATGCGAATGATCGCAGGTCGCAGTGAAAGACCTCCCGCCCTCCTGAAGATAGTAGGGATTTCACACCTACAATCAAACAGGTTACAAGAGGACCTTTGTGTGTAACTAATCATCAGCAAATGAAGGGAGAATAATCGAGTACTTTTGCCAAACAAATTTTTGAATTTCGGCGCCCATAATTTTGGGACACCCTGTATAAGAACGCAATTAAGCGCTTCAATTACGATTGCTGGCAAATAGTTATGTATTTGCAAGCATGCATGGCTATTTGCCAGCAGTTGCAATTGGAGCGCATGTACTACGGGCAGGTTCGGACAACTCGTCCAACACACGTCTCCCTAAACGGCAGGGGGAGTCCCTGTCTAAGCCCCTGCCCGACGTTTTTTTCTACTTTTTCTTTCTCCATTGACCAACTTCTCACCTGCAACGTCATTATAGGTGGTCCTTACCCGCGAATTCGTTCCTGGATTGTTGCTTTAAACTTCTTATCGGTGCTGATCTAGACCCATACTAATCTGTTCGCCCCGCCCATCGGCTACGCCATCGTCAAAGCTTCGAAGCCCCTTGTGTGCCATTGACGTAAATGCCGTAGCTGCATTGAAGATTGCTCCTAATGTCTTTAGTGGAAGCGTTTCCCTAGGGAGACTAAAATGCAAGGCAGACAGCCTGAATGCATCTAAAATGCACAATATACTCCCATTAATTCAACGATCTGTTGTTCTTTTCTCTAATTGTATTTCTTCATGATTTTATGGCCACGCGGGGGATTGCCTGAGAGCAATTCCGATGGCTTTGAAGGATAATGTATGATTTCTAATCATACAGCATCCTTCACATCCTTCACGTCAAGAAAAAAATTTTCCGCAAACCACTAACGGCTTCGGAGAATTTATGTGGAGCTCTCGCACCTCTTGATTTCCTTGTAGGTACCCCAAACATTCATCGAAACCTTCTAATTATTACGGCCGCTTTTGCAAATTGTGCAAGTCGTGTCCCACATTTTCCAGAGGGTTCTTCTGACGCTTTCGAATTTGCTACTGAGGCACGTGAGCTCAAATATTCCGATGGGCAGTGGTCCGGATGAAGACTAATTGCCCAACCAACATATCGTGGTCAGTGCTCTTGTCTCACCATAAACTCGTATAAATTATCAACGAAGAAAGGGTCCCATTTCTTGGGTTTCCGACGGCCTCCTCGCTATTTTCTCTCCGACTTACTACCAGCGTCAACCGTCCGTTCGCACTATTCGAACGAGGGGGTCGCATTTGTGATTTCGGGAAGGGAGGGGTCGCATTTTGGGGTTGAGCGAGGTTAATGATCTCTGGAGAAGTGCGAACGGAGGTTGTTAAAAGGAATGGGCTGCCATTTAAAAGGAACGGATTGGGGAGGGGGAGGGGGTGGTATTAGGGAGTTTCGTAAATGACATGGTGGCGGTGAGGGTCGCATTGAGACTGCCCTAAAGGGGGAAGGGCCGCAAAATTTTTGAAAGTGCGAACGTGACTGTTGACCCTGCCTACTACTCACATCTCCATGTCGTATTTTATCGCCATCAGCATACCGTGACCGCTTCCTTTCATCACCAAATCGAATGCTGTCGATTTCAGTCCGGTTTTAGGTGACAGCCGGAGTTCGCAGTAAGGATCAAGTTATGTCTTCGCTGTTTTTTCAGCGCCAACCCACCTCGAGGGAAGACTAAATAAATTTAGCGAGGGAATGGGAAACAGTGTTTTTCCGCGCCCGCTGCCTTCAACAAGGCCAACGCAAATGTGGCCATCACTTCATCGGCACTTCTACCGCTTTCTCGGTTATTCATTGCCTGTCTCCTTCCGTTCGATCGGAGCTCTCTTTACAAATCTCAACTTGCCTCCAAAGCTATAAACAGTAATAAAGTACATAAATTACGGTATTATTGTGCTCGTATGACGGAGTTAAGTCGAAACCAATCAGTTAACCTTGTTTTCTTATTACCTCCATATATTTTCCAACTTGGCCGTTCCCGTGATGATTGGAAACACCCACGTTTGACGTACCGTACACTTAACTATTATATTGTTTATTATTTATTTGTGACGTTGTACATAAGGCAAACACGACAAATATGAGGTTAGACACGGCTCTAAACTGCAATATCGACAGTTCAATAGCAGCTAAAGCTCATTAAAAACCCAGAAATTGTTTCTTACTTAGACGCTTGAAAAGTCGAAAGATTGGAGACGATACTGTAGCTTTAAGATACTGTATGTGTTACCCATGCTACCAGACATTCTTAGAAGCTTCTATACCCTTTCTCCAGCATCGCCATCCTATCGTAAACGCCCAATTCGCCAAGCTCCTACCCCGTCGGCCGCTCCTACCCTCTAGACTGTTCGTACCTAGCCCTGCCGATCAAGTCTGGCAACTCTCCGCCTCAGGACTAAAGATCTCCTTTTGGGATACTAAATACTTTTGGATTCCTCTGACAATTCGCAAGACCGCGCGCGACGTACATTTTAGCCCTTTATACAAATCTATCTCGAATATAACGCCCGTGAAAAAATTTGAATGGCAGGTTTTGATGGAGACTCCTAAGAAAGAAAGCCCATTCCGTGGGCTGGGATTGGGTGTTCTTACAATATTGTGGTTGGCGGGGCGCGGGATTACGATAGGCTCATTCAAATGGGTACAAGGGTGAAAGCCCAGCTATGTGTCTGTAGGATAGCAATGTCTAGTGGTAGCAGATGCACTATAGTGTAGGGTCACACTCACGATAATGAACTCTCGAAGAAGCCTTATGGCGCTGTTGCCATTATATCAGTTAAGCATCGCCATCCACAAACCTGCTCTACTCCACAATGAATTTAGTTGTATTTTCTATCTGTGGGTTGAACAGAGCTGCCCACGACGGTGACAGATATGCCACTCTTGTAACTAATGCGCAACAAGCGCCTGGAAGCTTTGTTTGAACTGCATACCACCCCTCCTCCCGCATCTCTTCCACGTTTTTAGTAAGGGTTCTCTGCCCCATTGCTTGCATTCTGTGCTCTATTGATGCTCGCTTTCCACGCTATCTACCTCACGCGGGCAACAATTTGTGAGAGACCGAATCTCTGGAGGCGAGATGGAACTTCCTAAGTGTCTTATATTTGTGTGGTTGAATACAAACATCAACTTGATCGTTAACTAGCCTTAAAGGAATCCTTCCCGGGGAAGTCTTGTATCCTTCCTCAACACTCATATGTCAGTTGTGATCACTAGAGACAACATACAAAGTTTCACGCACAAAGATTCAGTTTCCGAAGAGAAACAAACTTACAAAAACCACACTCTATGGACAATCGAAGGTAAGTGGCGCGGAGCCAAAGGCGGGGCATGGAAAGAAGTCCGCCTTAGGGCGGCTACGTATCAGGCGACGCAATGAAAGAATCGGGTTGAGCGTGCGATTTTGGAGAGTAGAGTCAAGATCGGACGACAGAATAGAGGCAGCGCCGCAAGTATAACGATGGTAATGCAAAAACGTGACAACACCAGAAAGATTTTCCGTGACGCACTGCCGAGAACCATGAATTCCACTCGCCAGCATTTTGTGTAACCGAATATCCGCGGTACTTTCACGCGTACTGTCCATTGCGGTTTCTCCCGACATTATTTAATCAGAACAAATGCAATTTTTTCGTTCTTTTTGTTCATCGCGAACGATGGGCCCCAAGCCGGTGAATTATGGGTGAGATAAACTCGCGATTTTTCCGCGAATGACGTTCTTTAATCATTATGCGCAGTATTTGCCTTTTCAAGCGGGCCTGCTCAAAATGGGGCATTAACCATTGACACGAATGCTGATAAACAGAGTAGATTTTTCGCTTCCCATGGTGTGCTCGCTCTCTATGGGTTCTGAAAGGATTCCTATCCCCAACCACGCCTAATTCGGAGTTTACGATGAGAGGACTCAGATAACGAGGAAGAAATTCGGAAGCCCGATGATGAAGTTTTTCCAGTGGGAAAAAAGAGGAAAAAAGTCATTACAATCACTCCAAGTAAGGCCTTCTCGCAACTACTTTTCAGCTTTGCACTTGAAAACGTGAGAAATATTTGATACCGGGGCGAAAGAGTTTGAGTCTCCGAGACAATCCGCCTTTTCCTTCAATTAACGTACTTCCTCTATCTTGAATCAAGATATGCGAGGTTCTTGCAAGTGCAGGACTGTTTCTTCACATGAGCAGCTAAGCCCTAATTAATTTCGCAGTTTTCCTCCGCTAAAAAAGGGCAAACTAGCCAAGAGTATAAGGAATTATGGGCGATCAAAGATACTTCCGGAAGCCAATAAAAGTAAGCAAAAATGGATAGGAAGACATATCCTCTTTATAACTCCTCGCCGACTGTCTTCAGCCGTTTAACGGAGAAAAGCTTTCGTGTTGAATCAGTGCCAGCAGCGCCGATGAGAATTGCATCAATGCGGAAATCGCGGCAATGAGGGGATCCCATTTTGCAGGGTTTGAACTGTTTCTCATTTTCCATTCATCCCTTCACCACCGACCGCATCTAGCTTTATTTCTAATGGACCACCTTTTCAAGTAAACTCCATCTTCGAGGGGAAGATTTTATTTCGATATTCTGCAGTGTAACTTGATGATAATTGACCGTGCACCTAAAAAGTGTGTAGGAAGAAGGAGGCAAATCAAATCTGTTAGCATCTGACACCAAAACCCCGCCAGCTACCTCCTCTGTGCCCCCTGCCTTATCAATCTCATTTTTGACTTCGCCGCAAGCATGCCAGTAACGGTCGAGTCATTGGAAGCCGTAGCACCTGTTGCTGTCCAGTCGCACTTTGACGACAACAGAACAGCGGAAATATTGAAATACACGTCAAAGTCTCATTGCTTAGAAACGGATGCATTTACGGCAGCCTTTGATCTGCTCGCGATTTTATTCACGATCCCATTTCCTGACTGAACGTCACAGCTCCAGCTACGAGCCCTACGAATTTGAAAGTGAAGCATTCCACGTGCTTCAACTCAAAGTACATAGTTCGTATCAACTTTCAATTTGCGAGGGTTTTATTGAATTCAAGGTCGCCGCCTCGGTCTAAACCTAAAGCGCTTCACACTCACGCACTACGAAAGAAGTTTTTTGGAAGTTTTGCTCTTGCTATCTGTAATTTTTCTCTGGACAAAAATGCGAGCAAGAAAAGACTTTCAATTTTTTATGAATTTTCGGGTGAAGGGTTCTTCGTATAACTTCGTATAATGTATGCGGCAGTTTCACCAGCTTTCCAAAAGTTCTAAACAATACCAAACAACAGGAGTAAAACCCAAGCAATTAAACATTGTGAGTCGCCCTGAAGTTTACAGCTGTTGCGTTTAGGCCACAGATCGGTCTAAGCGACCATCAAAATTTGACGCTGGAGGTGCTAATAAACCATAGTGGTAAAGTAACCATGAAAAGCGGAGTTAGAGAAATGGTGCCCGGTAGCGTAGTAAGCGAGAAGGTTCAGGTTCGACTCTTGGCTGGGGCGAGACATTTGTACATAAGCAGGTTTCTTGTAAATTGGAAGCCTTTTCTGGTAAGGGTTTGAAGGCAGATGAAAAGGAAGAGTCGAAGACTCTCACATCTACATAGGCATAAGCTAGGCCATCTCATCAACGCGCCTGCAGAAGCGGACTGTCTCTGAGTCTCTTATGGTTGGGGACCTTGGAAAGTCAACACTCCCAAAGAGGATCATTTCCTTAAGCACTGTACTATTTCGTGCAAGAATGATCGGAAGTTCTCAGAATGCTATGAATTTGAATGCCAAACGGGGATTTTAGGTGATTTATGTGCAAGGATTTTTCTGGGGGAGTGAGCCACCCATCACGTCAACGTAGAAGTCCCAGTGGACGTCTAGAAGTGCATTTGCTGACGTACGTAACTGAGTGACTGCGAAGTTTTTCCACCTTAGGCTCAATCTTTCTTGATAAACTGAAATATCTCCGCAAATAAAACTGCAATACCTCCGGAGGATGGATGGGAATGGAAGAATTGCCAGAACCCTAAAAGAAAATGCCAGCTTGTACGTATATAAATACATCTAGGCAGCGTGGTTCTGGAACGAGGAAGTCCAGCGAGTCGTGGAGAGGAATAAGGAAGCATACAGGCGCTGGCAGAAGACCCGGAGCCCCGAGGACCTCGCTACCTACAGGAGTTGCAAGAGGCTCGCTAAGGCTGCTGTCGCCAAGGCGAAGAACACGGAAGATGGACGCCTTGTACGAGAAGTTGGAAAGCAGAAACGCAGAGAAGTTCGTCTTCAGGCTGGCTAAGGCCCGGCATCGTGCTACCCAAGACATCAGGGTGGTGAAAAGTGTAAAAGGCAGCGATGGTGTCATCCTAAGAAAGCCAGCCGAAGTCAAGAGGAGGTGGGAAGAGTACTTCTCACGGCTTCTTTTTTTTGACGCAGCGTTCCTCGCGCATCAGAACACCACGAGGTCGCGGTCACAGCTTTCTATCGCCCCTTCTGCGACTGCAGAGATGGTCTAAGTGTGCCCACTTGGAACGATGAATGGGAGCGGTTGCCAGAGGGGTGCCAATCGAAGGCATCGAAGGCGCCTCGGAGAGTACGGCATAAGGTGGCTCACCAGCTTCCTGAACAAGGTAACAGTGGAAGGAAAGATGCCGGATGCATGGAGGACAAGTACCATCGTCCCCATCTTCAAACAGAAGGGCGACGCAATGGACTGCTCCAACTACCGCGGCATCAAAGAAGAAGAAGATAAATACATCTACGCTTTGGGGTTCTTGATCTCTCGCTTTTTTAGGCTCAGTTACTCGCTGAGCAGTTCTGAAACACTGAATTGAAGCCCCTACCGCCCATATGTATGCCCTCTGCTTCCGTGTACCAGATGCGCGTCGAGTGCAGACCACACACCACAAGTGACGACGGCCTCCAAGTAAATCTGGATAACTAGTCATAGTGATAGCTGAATGATAGTTGTAATTAGTGACAACTGATAGAATACAACTGCAACAGGCTAATCATTTCATTGGCAGAAAACATTTACATTTTGTGGAGGCCGTCGTCACTTGTGGTGTGTGGTCTGCACACGACGTGCAAATGGTTTTCAGAAACAGAGGTTATCATTTTCGGGACTTGTGTACATATATTTGAATACGTATTCGACTCTCCTCAATTCTGAGAAACAAGAAAAGCGTAGAGTGCAGATCACACACCACAAGTTGCGACGGCCAAAAAAAGTGGCTTTCTTACTCTTTTCTTGGCCGTCGTCACTTGTGGTGTTTGGTCCATCCTCGACACTCTTTCCGCTCCCGAAATAGAGGGTATATGTGTAGGTGTCTCAAAGAAGTTTATCGGCTCCATAGCTGTTATTCAATTTGTTGGCTTGTTTAGGGGTTTCTTACATTACATTTCAAACTTGGAGAGATTGTAGATTTATATTTTTCGTAGCTCTGCGGTTTTGGTCTCACCATCGAAAACGTGAATGTCGCAATCTAGCAGCCCGTGAAGCTAAGAGTTTGTGAATTGAAGTCGAGTCGTAGGGCAATTTATTTCGCGCTATTTATGGCTACAAGGCATAGAAGGGTTCATTGAAAAAGGATCGGTACCTTGGCCGGATCGGTACCTTGGCCGTTGATTATTCATTTCTGGCATTTCACTGCTGTTCTCACTCAATCTACTTCCCTTTGATATCGTTGAGGCATTTTGAATTCGATTAGGCCTGTACAAAAAAAAATCAACGCTTTTTTCTCCCGAACAATGAAGTTATTATGTTTATAATAAAAACAAGTTGAATCAAACTAATTTTATTATTATCTTGATAACTATGTTTACTCGAAATTGAACACCATTCTATGAGTTGGTTTATATTTATTTGGCGGTGAACAAAGAGGGTGTCCCCCAAGAGGCCCACCGCGCGGCGAAGCAAGAGACGCAGATGCGGCAAAGAGACGAGTTGCAGCGCGTGCTGTGCGATATGAGACGTAGTATGGTACACTCTCTTTAACCTGACGCCTAACCGCTACAGTATGCGCTGCGACTCGTCCTTTGCCGCGTCTGCGTCTCTTCCTTCGCCGCGCGTTGGGCCTGTTGGGGGACACCCGAAAAAGTCGTTTAGTCTCCGTTTCGCACGTGACCCTTAGACGGAGACTAAACAAGTTAAGTCTCCTCCCTCTGTGCTCATCAGTAAGGGAAGGGAGGACAAAGAGTTCAGTTGAAATTAATTTTTCAATAAATAGATATCAAGTTTGAATTAAACATTTCCTTTTTTTTGTAAGTGATTAAATAGACTTTGACATTGTACTTATTTATAAAAATAATAGAAATTGATGTATTTATCTTGATTTCAACTGATTTTACAATAAGAATTCATAATAAGAGATGTTTCTTACCTATTCCTAAGCATGTTACCAAATAAACGATCCTAGAAGAATGGGAGCCTTCCTTGACCTGTACTACATTCGATCCAGGATTTTTGCGTTTACATAATGTTTTGCGCTTTGTGTGGGGCCTGCAGAAACCTATGTTAACTGCGATTTTCTCAAATACAAAAGCGACCTCACTTAAGGGCAAGTGCAGTTGCGAACATACTCTCATGGCTTCAAGGTAACTGGCTGTGCACCAAGGTTTTCATAGGGGCGCGCTTTTTCACGGATCGGCTGTTGCTATAATGTTAATTCGCTGCCTCCAAGGCGTCGCCGAGCTCGACCAGGGTGAATATCGGTCGAGGAAATCCTCGACAGGGGGGTCGTACCTGTTGGGCTGGTCCATGGGGGGTCGTACTCTTGGGGGTCAGTAACAGAAGTGGTATCATGGTGCAGATAGGTAATAGGGTATAGCGCAGCAGAAAATGAAAACATCCGAAAAAAAACATGATATTAAATTTTCTTTGCAGGTTCAGTCGCTCCATTCCTCCACCTTCATGAGAAGGGCGTATTTGAAGGCAGTACAAAGAATGAAAGTGCATCCCCGCAAAGAAGACTGCCACATGTGCGCACGCGCTGCAAAGGCACCTCCTCCGCCTATCACTCGCTCCTTCTCCCTTAATACCTCGCTGAGAATGACGCTGTTGTTAGGGACCCTGTCGGAAAAACGACAACCGTGAAGAAAAAGCGCTGGGCAAATGAAGTTGTTTTTTAGGTTACAGGAATAGCACAACACACTATGTCTACTACAATACAGTTTCGTTCGAAGGTCCCCATCATATAACACCTTTCAATCGATTCTGCAACTGTGAGTGGAGGAGGGATGCATGGCTTATACCAATACCAAATCGGATGATGACGATTCCTATTCTTATTGTTTGCGTTCAAAGATATTGTTCTAGACACATTCCGAGTGTTGCCAACGAGTCACACTTGCAATGGTGAATGAGGGAGCGGATTTCCAGGTGGCCGGATCCGACCTCGATAGATCCTCGACGCAATTATCTCTTCAACCAAAAAGCTGTAGAAGAAAACTAAACAGACCATCAGGAAGCGCAAACCTTCCGCTTTCCAAAACTATCTTCCCTTTTTCAGGATCTTACAATATAAGAGATATATTGCTCTTGAAGTGGCAAAAACTCGTGAAAATTTCGGCCTCCTCGACATTTACTCGACGAAATTTGACAGACCCTATCTTTCTGCAAGGAAGGCTTCCAGAGCAATTTCGATGCTTGTTGGAAACGCGAAATCCAGCTCTATCTAACTCTACCTCAAGCTGCTTCAAAGGTTGTGAAATGGAGGAATGCAACCTTTTCATCGAGGGTGTAGATTCGGACGTTTTTTTTTGAAATTTCGGCAAATCTGACCCAGTGACAATCGCGCCGCAGCTGCCGTTGAATCGGCCTTTGATACACTCGGCTGTTTTGATATACTCAAGCAAGAATCAAGATTGAATCGCAACCCCGTGTCTTCAGGATTTCTGTGCGTTTCTGAACGAACCTCGCCTTGAGGTCACACAAAGTTAATGCCTCTTTCCTCGAGTCGATATTTCAGTATGTACACAAAAGTATGCAGCGATGGAAGACGTGCATAGATGACAAGATGAAGCGTCCTTAGCATTATTTTGCAGATTTTTTTTGATTTTTTTTTTGATTTGTTTTGCAGGATTTTTTAATTGAATTAATTTGCTCTGTTAGAGGGGGTCGTGCCAGGATCTCGATTTCGGGGGGGGTCGTACCTCTGCGACCACGTACTCGACACGATTTTCACCCTGGCTGCAAAGTAAATGGTAGCGGCCTAGATCCATTTCCAAAGGATCCCCTCCAGTACGCACTGCGCCTTCGACTTCCATTCGAGTTGTCAGACCACTAAAACGTTTTTGGCCACTAGCATTAATTGCTTTGCTTGGTTTACCTTGCCCCTTTTTGCGTTCGCTCTTCCAAGTAGAATCTCCGCTGTAGAACCAAAATGAGGTGAAGTTGATTCGAGCTAAGTATGGTCTAGCATAGCCCACGCAGCGAAGTAGCATTTGAAGGCAGAATTCACGGTGAAAGGTGGGAATAAGGGCAGGAGTGGTCAGTGGAGCAGCGATGAAGAAGAAACCATTTGAAACGGCCCGAAACCGAGAAATGGGACCCCTTCCTTGCCGTGATTTGAGCATTGATGCGACTCTCATCGCTGTGCCCTCTTCAACACTACGCTCTCTCTGCTATCTAATCACTCGCCACGTATAGACCTGCGGCGAGTGATTAGATAGTCGGTGGGCGTACCCCGCCAACCGCGCCAAGAGTGAGCCATGCTAGATCGCCGAGGTCAAATCTTTCGCTGCCAATTGCGCGTCGGTCAGCACCCTCAGGAGGTCCGCCTGTCTCCCAACTATGCAATTTTCCCCTTCTTGACCTTCGTTCTTATCGTGAATTCCTCCTTCGAGGGAGTATGAATATCGAGGAGAACCATGGAATCGAATTCACTACTAGGTGAACTAGGGAAGAAGACCCTCTATGATCCTTTCTTGACCTTTACCTTCGAATTTGATAAGCTTTCGCCCCAACTCCCTTCAGGAGACGATCGAATTTCTGTTTTTCTTACGAAATGCAAAGCTCATCCACAATACTTAAAAATTCCGATTGAATTCCGACATTGTTATTGGCATTCCCTTCAATGGAGCGTTGATGCGTAAGATTCGCTCCTTCTCTCTTTACTCGTGGACGAGTCACAACTCTCGCGATCTCTTAACAGCGAAATTGGCAGTTCTGACGAGGAACATTGCTCTCGTAGTGCTTCGTTCCACCTTATTGCCCTAATCTGTCACTGGAGCCATCAAGCTACTTCTCGGGAATGATCAGGCTGCGCTCTGATGCCATTCGGTAGCCAACTGCCCCGCCTTGCCACTGAGGACGTGAAGTTCGTCACATTAGTAGAGTTTTTTACGTCACTGGATCCACCAACTTATCTTCAATGTTCGCTTTTTTTGAAGATTTAATTCCTTTTTTACTTTATTTTCGTTTATTTTTTTCATCTGTGGCATACTGCAATACTGATAGCACTAACGGGAAATATAATAATTTATTGATTACCATTTTTCTGAATGATCAAGAACGTAGGCAGTGACATCACTGAAGTAGAGCATAGAAGAGCTCTGGTGGATGACGGTACAGTTCGTAGTAAGAACTCGCCTAGGCAAAACTAGGGCTCCTCCGCATTTCAAAGGGAGGAATTAAATTATAGACGATTAGAATGAAGGTCGAAGAAAGGGAAACTGACCTAGTTGAGGGACCCACGGACCTCCTGAGGGTGCGAACTGACGCGCAATTCGCATGGAAAAATTTGACCTCGGCGACCTATCATGCCTCAAAGCTGGCGGGTCCGGCGATCTCCGCCCACCGATCATCTGATCACTCGCCGTAGTTCAATACGTGGCGAGTGATTAGATAGCTGAGAGAGCGTAGTGTTGAAGAGGGCACAGCGATGAGAGTCGCATCAATGCTCGAATCAACGGGCAAGGAAGGGGTACCATTTCTCGGGTTCTGGGCCGTTTCTCATGGTTCTTCCTTCTTTCGTGTACCACTCACCATCCCTAGGTTAATTTGAAATGGGTTCTTTCAAGTCGTGATACTTAAAGGAATCTTGCGCGGAAAATTCTTGCACTCTTTCCTAACATGAATATGTCAGTTGTGATCACTGGAAATAGCACACAAAGTTTCACGCATGAAGATTCGGTTTCTGAAGAGAAACAAACGTACAAAAACTACACGTTATGGACCATCGAAGGACCAGGAGGCAGAGCCAGGCGAGGCATGGAAAGAAGACGGCGTTTGGCCGGCTACGTACCAGGCGACGCAATGAGAGAATCGGGTTAAAGCGCGCGATTTCGGAGAGTGGAGACAAATCGATCGATGGAATAGGATGGAGTAGAAGTGTAAGATGTGAATGCAACGAAGCAGAAGGCCAGAAAGAGCTTCTAGTGAATGCACTCCAAGAACCAAGTTTGAGCATCCCCGTCGCCAGCATTCGTGAAAGACGTCCGTGGGCAATTCGAACGCGTAGCAGCCTTTTCGAGTTTTCGAATTTCTAATCAAAACGAAAGCAATACTTCAGTTCTTTCACTATTATCGTGGATAATGAGTCTCAAGCCAGTGATTTATGGCTGAAATAGAATCATGATTTTTCCGCGCAAGATTCCTTTAAGGTTGCTGATAGGGCTATTTGGGTTTGAACATAGAAATGCTGCTGTAGAAAAAGTTTTTCTGTTGATCGTCAGTGTGAGCAGAATGCTTGTAATTAATTAATTATATATGATATCAAATTTAATATTATATTATTACAACACTGATTATTAATTAACTCTATATCAAAGGCATAGAAGGATAAAGCTTCTGCCTGATCAATCCCTTCTTGGGATGCGGCACGCATTCTACTTCCATTTGTACATTCGTAGTGGCGATTGAATGCGATGTGGCCTATACAATGACTTCGCGGGGGTCAGCCGATGTACAAGTCAGTGTTTTTTATCCTCCCAGACAAGTCTGGAGGATAGCAGGCCTCGCTTGACCCGGGCGAGGCATGACCCAGGATTCGACCCCCGAACCGTTGATCCTGTTTGATGCACCGTGAAACGCGAGCCCCTCACCTTGGTTGGCCGAACGATGCATCACCCAGGACTTCCGATCCCCGACAAGTGAACGGCATAGCTTACGCGCATCAAAATTCAAAACGGCATTTCCCATGGATAGCAGAGGGTCCCATAGGTAGAGGAATCTGGCCTTATAGGGCAACTGCGAAGGCGGCACCATAAGGGCGTAAGGTCCTCACTTCTGAACTGACGGCTAAGAGCGTCGCCCTGCATTCTTATCATTCGCTGCGCTTTGTAGGACCACGGTCGACTTCGCGAGGAAGGAGGTCCTTCATTGAAGCGCTTCTATACTACCTTTTGCTTTTTTTCTTTTCTAACTGCCGTTCGTGAGCGAAATAACTCGTCAATTCGATCTGCTAGTATCTTCAAATATTTTATATTTCAAGTGTATGACGTGATATGTAAGTGATAAGCTCTTGTCGCTGCCTTGCTATCCCTGAACAAAAGTTCAACCGCGACTACAAAACCGATTTTCGGAAACAATGAAAATCTCACAATGCTGATTCGATGAATTCCATGTAATTGTATGTAAGTTCCTTTTTTGCAACTTGGTCATGGAGACCATTTTCTTACTCAACTCTGTACTTTGCGTCGTATAACTTCGTATAATGTATGTGTACTGTGTGACCAAAAGTAAGGAATTGTGGGATATTGCGGCGTTCGCTACGAAGAGTCGTTCATATCCCAATAAAGGGCTTTAGAGTGATGAATGTGTGGCATTTAGATTGCACCATAATCCCAGGGATCTTACGCGAGGATTGCGAGGGTTCCGAACCTCCCACCATTTCACGTCTAACCCCCACCGTTTCACTTCCTTACTCTTCTCCAGCTCGCTTTAGTTACTTGCTTCCTGAATGTTTCTCATATTTGCTGAAGCAAAAGCATGAAGCTTGAGACTGTTCAAACCATTGGAATGTGCTTTTCATTTGGAGTCGTAAACTCAATAAAAGGAGGATTCCACAATAGTGTCGGAGGTCGAAGAGAAGGGAAACTTACCAAGTGAAAGACAGGCAGACCTCTTAAGGGTTCGGAACACACGCAATTTCGCATTGGAAGGTATGCTCCGGCGACCTAGCTGTGCCGTTCCGCGCGCGTGTACGCGCGGCCACGCCCACCGGCTGGCACCGCCGCTCGGCGCATTGGTTCTAACCGTTTAGCAGAAGAGGTTTACGAAGGTAGCATCACGATGAGAAATCAATGCAAAGCGGAAAATCAAAGGGCAAGGAAAAGGGTCCAATTTCTCGATTTGGAGCTCCTTTTTGAGTGTTTTTCCCATGCCGTCAACATTGACCATCCTCCACCTGATTGAATCCAGGTCAACCGCACTTGGCGCCAACTGCGAGAAAATTTTACGGCTCGCCCTCGCCCCCCTCTAGAGGGCACGATACCGATCCCCCCTCTTCCTTGGTTTAACTCATGACCATCCTCCACCTCACCCTCGCTGCCATCGCTATCAATGGAGCGAATTCTAACAAAGTATTTGATTCTGAGACGCCAGTCGACAACAGAGGTCTGTACGCGTGGCCCAACTCCGCCCACTTTTCAATTTTTTCACTTTCTCCTCAAAATTGCCGTCGAGCAGGGGGGTGGGGTATATATCGAATGTGAACGACAAAATTTTCACACTCAAAATCCCAGCCAACAACCTAATCCGCTCTCCGTTCCATGAAAAATCATCCCTTCCCTTACTGTAACATTAACGCTACCTCGCGAAATACGACCCCTCTTTTCCCCCCAAATACGACCCCCCCCACCCCCTCGTTGGACTTTGTCCAACGGACGGTTGACCCTGTTCCTATCGCGAACTCTGAATTCAGGTGTGCATTTGACATATGTACATGGACACAAATTCGAGGGCATAAGTTGTGTAAGGGTCTATGGCGCCGCTTACATCAGCTATTAAAATTCGACTTGTAACTGAGCACAGTCATAAGGATATTTACGATCCGCAGACGAGCTTCAAGATGCACATTGAACGCTCAATCGGCGAAAACCGCAGACCCCTGTCTCCTCGCGCCCCCCCCCCCCTCCTCCTTCCGGCTAGTAATGTCTCGAATTACTGTGACCGGGAACAAATCGCTGGATGTATAGCTTGAATGCTATTCAGACAACAAGTGTCCATCGGCTTCCAGGGTCGATAATTGGTGCTCTCTGGTAAGATAACTCATTGGGCTGGTCCTGGTCCACGTCAGCCATTACAGATTGATTGCATTCAAATGTCACAAGGACATTATGGGAGTAGTGTGCGGTCTTGGATTCCGTGTCTCGATTGCTGTGACGAGATCTCAGTTCTTTTCGTAAAACGTGAAGGGCTGTGCTCCGCTGACCGAGTGGGAGTGATATTCAGCTTATTGTTCGGATCGAATCTGGCTCTGCATAACAAGCCCTCCACATCTTCGGTGGCTAACTGGTACTACACTTGTCTGAGAGGATAAAAACACTGACTTGTGCATCGGCTGGCCCCGCAAGTCATTGTATAGGCATACATCGCATTCAAATGCCACTACGAATGTACAAAGTGGAAGTAGAATGCGTGCCGCATTCCAGAAAGGATTGATCAACACCAAATGCGTTATCCTCCCATTCTTTTACATAAATAAAATGATATGGGTAGGCCAGCCAATGTTGTGCTTCGTGTTGTTTGCTCGTAGGCAGGCCAGTTTGATGTACATGAAGGTGTGGAAGGTATGAGCGCTTTAGAATGGATGACCCCTGTGGAGGAATAGGGATCAGTTGAGTCAAGCCCTCTTCAGGTGTTGATCGTCCAGGACGGAAGGGAATTCCTGATAAGTTTTCTCATTTCTGGACGTTCTATGGTCAGTGCGCTATAAGTACATGATCATGTATTCCACGTTGTGTTGTCCGCTTCCCAAAATGAATACCATCGCCGTTAATCTGAGAACGCAGCTCTTCTCAATACATATTAACTGGGAAGAAATATGGTATTCATCGACGAGAGCTTAGGTATTGCTTCTTGTATTGGTGAGAAGGTGATTTGGAGTGGCACGGCTAATCAATCACAGGTGCATTGCCTTCCATCCGGGGTTTTGGTTCACTTCGGCCACACTAGGGCGCAAATATTTTTTGAAACAAAAGAACCATCGTTGTGCAGGTACTTCCTTACTTACGGGTACCCGACAGGAAGCCGGTCGCGCGCGAGAAGGCAGAGGCCCAGGGCTGCTACTCGTGGGACGTATTCTCTACATTCTATTTATTCCATTGCGGACTGCCGTTATGTGCGCACCTTCGTAGATTTTTGTCGTTTATTTATCGGTAATCAAAAATCTAGCAGTAATTTTATCAGTATCTGGAGAATGATAATATCTGTGCAC
>MU869317.1:31242-46883 GCA_036418205.1 Ostertagia ostertagi | reverse complement strand
GAAAAAGTCCATCAAGCTCCCCCCCCCTAAAAGGGATCTAATAAACGCAATTTGCTTTTTGGAAAAAGTTCCTATTTAATCCTAACATTTCACAGGACATGGAAATTTCTCAAAATCTCATTAAACTTCTCAAAAAACCTTCATATGCTAACTGCTGGGTCGTGCTTCCCTGAAATACACTAGCTATTCCCATCTATACCGACGTCTTCTACCAGGAGCCAAATGCGACCCCTATCGAAAGTTCATGCTATTCCATTGGGTATCGAGCGAGTTAGAGCACAGAACGTTCAAATCGACGAATAGTTCTTCGGCTACAAGGCTTCTGTCAACCAAAGGGTGAGAGTATATGGAAAAGCACACACTTTGTGTCTTATTGGGACTAAGCCTTTTGAAGGAGATAAAGAAAGAGGAGATGCTGTGATAGTGTGCACTTGTGAGAGCTCCCAGACAGCACTACAAAACGCTGAACTGCCAAGCCTCACGGTTGACAGAAATCCTGAGACCACAGCTTTTCTAATGCAGCTGATCTACTCTTAGTTCCTATGGAAAAAAAACGATTACCGAATTGACAGTTAGGTCCGCTGAATCCTTTCGGGCAGATACATTCAGTTTCGGTATCGCTTAATGAGCCGCCATTCATACAAATCGGCACCGTGCAGAACTTTCCTAAATCATTCATTCAAACATATGGTGTGCAAAAACTGCACCGATCATGGTAACAATGGGAAAATGTAAAAAATGCAGGCCTTCCTGGAGTACCTCTTCCAGTTCTCCTACTATATAGGAAAAGCGGGATTTTGGGCACAGGCGACTACCTTCCAATTTCTGTTTCAGCTGCGCATTGGCTGCTAAGAAGAGGGCTACTCATTAGAGCACAGTCAAGTCCATACGGCCCCCATCAACTTTCGTGTTCTTTTTTTTTTGAAGTGCCGAAATCCACCTTCTCCGACAGTGTTAAATCAATAATGAATTAGGAAACTGTTTCCCATCTGCTTTAAGAAAATCGATTCTGATCGAAATCGATAAAAAGCAGAGGATTTCGTTAAATTCAGTTTCTACTACTGGAATCATCCATGGGGTCACCTCACTAAAAACCGGTTTCCAGCCTTCTGCTTAGAGATATATATTTTCGATGGAAAAATATCCATAAACCAGGAGACATCCTCACATTCTCTGCTTTTGCTCAGGTAAGTCTATGTAGAATAAAAAACTAGGCCTTAGCGTCCAAGATTTCAGCACGCGTCGTTCTGCACTCAGATTCCCTTATTAAAAGCTGGATGAAGAACTACGTAATGAGGACCTCTCTAAATATTGAATGGAGTCCGAAAGTTCGAAGAAGGACGTTGAGAGTCAGCCAAACAGGTAGTCCTAGTCTGTTAGTTCCTTGTCGAGTCACGGGTGATATGGTTAAATATTGATAAACGCGCAGTTCACATGGGATGGAAATCGCAATCCGATAGCGAAGAACCTTATATGTATTGTAAAGTTAACAAAGGGAAAAACAGCTAGGTGCAAGGTTATTGAGTCCAACCTGACTCAGCGAGCTATTATTTTTTCATTAAATGCTGCGGGGCATTTAAAAAAAATCGCACCTGTCCAGTATTCCGTGCATACACACGTGCCATTATACAGAACTCCACCGTTGCTACAGCCTGAATTCAAAAATAAAGCGTCTACTGCACAAAACATGGATTAAAAAGGCACGTAGTTTTTCCGACTCCTTATCTCTCCTATCTAAGGCCCACCTCACATAGTACAGCATGTACGGTACTCACCCTAAGACCAAACGCGCATGGTAGAACGATTTGGCTTCTGCTTTTCTCGGTATGAGACAGTTTACCTAGGTAGTTGTTCCAAATTTGTCAGAATGCCTCTGTGAGATGCAGCGCATAGTGCTTCGACCTGCAAGTTGTTAAACAAATAAGGCGCGACATCGCGGTGTGCCTTGTTGCCGCATATTTCCTCTATCCCTCCCCCGTGTGCTCACCGATAGCTTATAAGAAATCTATCGAAGAAAACCATGGGGTCATCAGTCTGTCGAATGTGTAGGAAGTGCATTGAAAAAAAAAATAAAAATGATCAATATTAGTCGTAGATGTTTATTTACTGACTGTACCCTGTCGAAAAGAAAATGTATATACCTGGCTGGTTGCAATGAGCTATGGTCAGCCTTTGGAACGAGTAGCCGTATTCATCTTCACCGACGTGCTGAAAAATGATGGAAATTACCCTTGTTTTTCGCTCACAGTACCCTTTCCACATATTTAGTATTCATTATTTTAACCCTTATCAACTTGTGGCAATGCACAGAAGAAATGATAAATGAAAAGATAGGAAATACTGGAAATTTTCTTTAAGTTTTGCATGACTCTGTAGTACGAAGTCCAGTCGATCAACCCATTAAGAAAGATCGACACTTTTGCACTGCGACAACCCCAGTAGGTGTGAGACTGATCAATTTTTTTCGTTCAAACTTTGCTGTGGATGTTATCTGGGTTCCTGATCACATACATACGACATTGATTTTTGGCGCTGGCGCTAAACTGATGCAATTTGGCGCCAGACTGCACCAACTTGAAGGAATCTTTCACGGAAAAATCATGATTCTATTTCAGCCATAAATCACTGGCTTGAGACTCATTATCCACGATAAGAATGAAAAGAACAGAAATATTGCTTTTGTTTTGGAAAAAATTCGAAAAATCGAAAGGGCTGCTACGCGTTCAAAGTGCCCACGGACGTCTTTCACAAATGCTGGCGACGGGGATGCTTCCACTTGGTTCTTGGAGTGCCTTCACTAGAAACTCTTTCTGGCCTTCTGCTTTATTGCATTCACATCTTACACTTCTACTCCATCCTATTCTATCGATCGATTTGTCTCTACTCTCCGAAATCGCGCGCTTTAACCCGATTCTTTCATTGCGTCGCCTGATACGTAGCCGGCCAAAGGCCAACTTCTTTCCATGCCTCGCCTTTGGCTCCGCCCGAATTACCTTCGATTGTCCATAGAGTGTAGTTTTTGTACGTTTGTTTCTCTTCGGAAACCGAATCTTCATGCGTGAAACTTTGTGTGCTGTTTCCAGTGATCACAACTGACACATTCATGTTGAGAAAGAATGCAAGAATTTTCCGCAAGGATTCCTTCAAGGTGACTCTTGTATTCAACGGATTCGCAGTAACTCACGTATAGGGGGGGAAGCCTGAAAAGGGCAGGGCTTCAGAGTAGGTGAGTGGCTCATCCCTTTATGTCGACATACTTCTGAGTTTATCCCACCTGATTTGGAGCCCCTTCCCCTCTCAAAGCTTAAACCCGAGCCAATCTGATTGGAGAGAGGGGCAGACGAGCGGTGGCTGCACCTCCTGCACCGGCGAAGTACACCTGAGAACTATCTTAACGCGCGGCGAATTTATGACTTACCATTGCCCGGTTTTATTATAGAGCATATGGTATGCAAGTGAAACCTCACTTGTGACGTTCGCCGAAACTTTTTAACTGCCACAATCACAGCACAGTGTAGCACAGGCGCGATTTATCATGCACATCCGCCTCACCTCATATGAGGTGATTTCGAGAAGTGAGTACACAAAAATAGACGATACTGAATAATTTCAGAAATATACGATGCGAAGAACTTACCCAGGGTATAGTAATGGTGGAACATCTACCAAGAGCAGTGGTAATAGCAACGAATAGTAAAATTTATTAGTTCCTGCTGCGGGAATCTTAAGCTGATTCTTTTTCAAATCTCATATCTTGCTATCCCCTTCCTTCTATGTTTACCTCTATTAATATCTCTATTCACTTTGTCATGACTTGGATGTACAAATTTTAGGGATCACTAAATGAACGAGAGTTTTGTAGCCGTATGATAAGGTTTTTTGAAAGAAATGTTGAAGATATTAGAATGCCGTACCGAAATCATGAACTCGTCTCCAACACTTCGATCCTTCGGACAACTGAACGGCTGCGTCACCCATTCGAATGCGCAGTTTTGGCGTTTCTCGTATGTGGCACCATTGAAAATCTTTCCTACAAATATATTTGTTTTCTCGTAATTTGCCTCCAATTCAATTGATCGCCTGTAGTTTTCAAGGAGTGCAGCACCAAAGTTTGTTTGAGGAGTAGCAAATTGTCGTTGGGGAGTAGCAAAATTGTCGTTGGGAAGGGAGCCGTGAGGGAATCCTACAACGAATTCTTCGATTTCCCAGTTCAAGTCGGGTTTCATTTTTTTCCTTTTCTGTGACTTTTTGTCGCACGATATGTACTGTATGCACGCCACCTTCTTTCAAAAAACGAGAAGAACGTCGGGTGCAGGACCATTACACCACAGGTGACACTCTCCAGGCAGGGTCAACCGTCCGTTGGACAAAGTCCAACGCGACGACGAGAGTAATGCCGAGAGTGAACGTACGCACGGAGACACAGACGGCTCGCGGGTGGCGAGAGTGAATGCCGGCGCGGAGAGCGGTGAACATCGGTCCAACGTCGCTCCAATATCGGTCCAACGTAACGGTTGACCCTGATTCCAGGTGAATTTAATCGTTAGTGGTCATAGTGATAGCTGATTTCTGGTAAATGATAGTTGTAATTAGTGACAATCGATAGAATACAACTGCAACAGGCTAATCATTTCATTGGCAGAAAACATTAACATTTTGTGAAGGCCGTCGTCACTTGTGGTGCATGGTCTGCACCCGACACTTTCTCGCTTTTTGAAAGGGCGGGTACGTATATCGTAACCACTGTGATTTTGTATCTGAGAACTTGCGCTCAATATCAGGGTTTCAAGTACCAACACAATCCCAGCTAACATTGCCTTTATCTTACTTAGTGCAACATGCACGCTGCCCCTCTTACACCTACGAAAATTACCTATAATTCGATCACCCGCCATGCACACCCAGTTTACCGGTAATATACATCAATAAATCTGTGCGAACGTTTGTGTAAACGTATTTTAAAAGCGAAAAGAACGTGAACATACCGTCGTGAGAGTCAAGATGAAGTGCATGGGTTAGTTTAGGAACACTATGTCGATAATTATCTGCGGGATTCACATAAGGGACGATTTATTCTCGATTCATTTCTTCCAATTATTAAACAATTAGAAGTATTATGGAGAGGCAGGGATAGCCGAGTGGTTAAGAGGTTAGACTCATGTCTGCACCTCCGAAAACCGCGAGTTCGATCCCTGCCGAGGGCTAACCATGCCTTGCAAAAATTGCAAAAATGGTTCTAGTACCAGCGTCAGGCCCAGGTTGACAGGCCGGCTGATGAATACCCAGTCACACCAATCATGTCTAAAAGTTGTCAAAGAATCAGTGATAAAGCTAGGACGTCACCCGGAAGTGGCGCGCAGAACCCCCGCCCGAGTTCTGTGGTCAGTATGCGAGGGCTACCGAGGAGTGAACGGCCTCGGCCAAAGAAGCTAGTTCGAATAGGGACTCTGAACGTAGGATCGCTAACTGGGAAGTCCCGAGAGGTTGCTGATCTGATGACGCGCAGGAATATCCAAGTCCTATGCCTTCAGGAGACGCGATGGAAAGGTGCTAAGGCCAGGGAAATCGGGGAAGGTGTCAAGCTCTACTACAATGGAGAAGACACCAAGCGGAACGGCGTGGCCATAGCGGTAGCGGAGTCGCTCAAGGACTATGTCTCCGCTGTGAACAGGATCAGCGATCGGATCATGGCTGTGAGGATAGACACGAAGGAGGGGTACTGGTCAATACTCTCCGTGTACGCACCGCAAGCCGGGTGCCCCGAAAGTGATAAGGACGAGTTCTATCTAAGCCTGGACGAAGCCATAAGGTCGGTTCCGGAAGGCGATTACCTGACCATAGCAGGTGATCTGAATGGCCACGTCGGCAGTGATAGAAAAGGCCTAGAGAGGGTGCACGGAGGTAGAGGGATAGGATCGAGGAACGCTGAGGGAGAGAGGGTTCTGGACCTGGCTACGGCCCACGACTTGGCAGTCTGCAGCACGTTCTTCGCGAAAAGGAAGTCTCAAAAGGTAACCTACAGCAGTGGAGGGAGACAGACGGAAATCGACCATGTGCTGGTGAGAAGATCAACCCTCAAAACTGTGAAGGATATCAAAGTTCTACCCGGCGAAGACCTGGCTCCCCAGCACAGGCCCCTCCTGGCAGACATTGCGATAGACCTCCCCAAGAAGACAAGGGTAAGAACCGAGAGGAGAATCCGGTGGTGGAAGCTGCACCAAGCGGAGAAGGATGACCTCAGGCGAAAGATAATGGAAGTCGGTCTCCCAGATCCTAACGGGCCAAGTACAGCGGACTTGGGGCAACGCGGCTGAGACCATCCTGCGATGTGCCAAGGAGGTCCTGGGTGAGACGCGAGGTGGATTCAGAGGAGACAAGGCAGCGTGGTTCTGGAACGAGGAGGTCCAGCGAGTCGTGAAGCAGAAGAAGGAAGCATACAAGCGCTGGCAGAAGAGCCGAAGTCCCGAGAACTTCGCTGCCTACAAAACCTGCAAGAGGCTCGCGAAGGCTGCCGTCGCGCAAGGGCAAAGAACACGGAAATGGACGCCCTTGTACGAGAAGTTGGAGAGCCGAAACGCAGAGAAGTTCGTCTTCAGGCTGGCTAAGGCCCGGCATCGTGCTACCCAAGACATCAGGGTGGTGAAAAGTGTGAAAGGCAGAGATGGTGTCATCCTAAGGAAGCCAGCCGAAGTCAAAAGGAGGTGGGAAGAGTACTACAGTGCACTTCTGAACGAGGAGTTCCCCCACGAGAACAACTCACGGGCAGAGGCCACAGCTGGTCCCATCGCACTCTGGACTGAGGATGAGGTTAGGTGTGCACTTGGGAGGATGAAGATTGGGAAGGCGGTTGGCCCAGATGGGGTGCCAATCGAGGCTTGGAAGGCGCTCGAGGTTGAGGTCACGCGCGGAGGATAAGATGGCTCACACGATTCCTCAACAACATAACTGCGGAAGGAAGGATGCCAGATGCCTGGAGAACAAGCACTATCGTCCCCATCTTCAAGCAGAAGGGTGACGCGATGGACTGCTCCAACTACCGCGGGATCAAGTTGACTGCTCATACAATGAAGCTGTACGAGCGACTGGTTGACACGAAACTGACTCGAGGAACTGCGGGAGCTGGTCCCCATCTCCCAGGAACAGTTCGGGTTCATGCCCGAAAGGTCTACGACGGATGCCATCTTCATCGCAAGACAAGTGATGGAGAAGTATCGAGAAAAGCGCCGACCCTGTTACCTAGCCTTCCTCGACTTGGAGAAGGCGTTCGACCGGCTACCACGAGCGGTACTGTGGAGAGCGCTTAGAGAACGGAACGTGCCAGAACACCTGGTCTCGCTGGTGAAGGACATGTACGACGGGGCTAAGGCAGCCATACGCACCCCACATGGCCTAACAAAAGAGGTAAACATCACGGTTGGGGTGCATCAAGGGTCAGCTCTGAGTCCGTTCCTCTTCCTCCTAACACTAGATGTCATGGTGAAGGGGCTCATGGAAGGACCACTAAAGACCATCCTCTACGCTGACGACATCGCCCTGATAGCTGATAGCAGAGAAGAACTACAGGCCAAGGTGCAGAAGTGGCAGAAGGTCCTGGCAGAAGGGGGGCTCCGGCTAAATGTCAAGAAGACCAAGTTCCTGAGCTCCGAAGAGAGTGCAGAGCCGATCGTGGATGGACATGGCGAAAGCATCGAAAGAGTGGAGGACTTCCGATACCTTGGGAGTGATCTGGCGGCCGACGGCAGTGTGGACCAGGCAGTAAAGGGGAGGATCAAACGCGGCATGGATGAAATGGAGGGAATCCACTGGAATCCTCTGCGACCGAAGGTGCTCCTAGAACGCTCAAAGGGAAGGTGTACCGAACAGTGGTAAGGCCTGCGATGCTCTACGGCAGCGAGTGCTGGCCCCTGAACAAGAACCACGAAAGGCAGCTTCACTCGGCCGAAATGAGGATGCTGAGATGGGCCTGCGGCTGGACGCGACTGGACAGGGTCAGGAACGAGGATGTCAGAACGGTCATGCAGACTGCCCCTGTTCAGCTGAAGGTGAGGGAGCAGCGACTGCGGTGGTATGGGCATGTGCTAAGAAGACCACAAGGCCACCCAATAAGGAATGCAATGGACTTCGAAGCGCAAGGCAAGCGACCGCGAGGAGCCCCAAAGAAGAGGTGGAAGGACGTAGTCAAGAAGGACCTAAGCGAAATCATGGCCACTGCAGGGGATGCCCTGGACAGAGCGAAGTGGCGACGACTGATAAGAACAGCGGACCCTGCGACTGCGCGGGACTAACGCTAGGGAGAAGAAGAGAAGAAATGAAGATTTTTGGCGGCTCAGAAATATTACGTAATCTTTTCAAACCCTTTTGAAATATAAGTGACTGAGTTGGGTATTCGTTGGTTCCTTGCTAGAATACCAGTAAAGGTGACGATCCTTAACAAAAGGATCTTATTTTCATTGGGGGTCGTAGGTGGGCCAATGGAATTAGGCAAAAGGAAAAACCAAAATTCGCGTAGCGTAGAGTTTGTTGTCTCAACAGACACGTCATACCTGCTCTTCAAGCTCCAAGCGAATTTCCAACCCAATAATGTTGGAGGATTTGGGCCGAGGGGAGGGGAAAGGGAGTGGAGAGTTGGAGTGTGTCACGTAGTACCAAGATCAACACACTATTAAACTAAACAATATTGGCACCATAGACTAAGGTGTTGGAGGCAGGGTCAACCGTCCGTTCGAACTGTTCGAACGAAGGGGTCGCATTTTGGTCGGAAGGGGGTCGCAATTTCGAGGACTGCCAGCCACAGGCGCGTGCGTGGCGTATCCGAGGGCAAGATTGCTTGTGCAGACCGCATTAGATTCGATTTATTATGCACAGAGAGACAGTTTTAGGCAAATTACGGTGTTTTCTTGAGGAATAAAGAACAGTTGAATGCATCCCTATGAAAGGTTTGACTTCTCGGGGCTGAAAACAAAGTTCTTCGAGACCTAATTTTTTGGGACGCTTCTTCCAGACAACTGTGAAACATAAGGAAGCGGAAATCTCGTAGTCTTCAAAAATGTCTTTATCCCTCCCAACAAGCTCTTTGAAGGAAGTTATTATTGCTGAAAGCTCAAAAACTCGCATGTGCTGCTCAAAAACCTATGGGAAAAAATGTTCGAACGTGTGATTTTCTCGAAAAATGAATTTTGAAAAACGGTTTGGTGCTTGTTAGAAAGAGCAAATCCTACTTTCACCCCATGAAAAAAGTGCATCACAGAAATGAAAATGAAGTGAGTTATGGTCGCTGAAAGCCCAAAAACTCGCTTTTGCACGAAAAATGTTCGAACGGGACAATTTTTTGAAAAAGGGGACAATCACTAAACTTTTTATACTGTTTTGTTAGAGAAATATTTGAAGTTTCTGAAACTTTTTACAGCTTTCCAAAATGTCGCATACGAAAGATTTTATGGGCCTTCAAAGTTGAAGGTGCGCCTTCTTAGAATTTTGGGTTTTCCGCTTCTAACAGGAGTACTTTTCGGAGGGCTAAGCAGGGCGGTTATCCCTACTGCTAAACACAACCTAGAAAGGACTAACGGTTGCACGAGAAACACAACGAAGTATTAGGCGAGGCTAAAAGGGTTTCCTGGTCGATGAGGGTTCCCGCTTATCCGCAGTTATTCGCTTCTGTAAATCGTGGGTCGCACAGCAGAGTGAACGGAATTCTGAAGGGGTAAAGTCTATTTGAAATATCTAGTGCCTCAGTTGGAAATAAATAAATGAAAATTCCCAATTTCCAGGTGTTTATTCTGTCACGAATAGTCAGCAGGAGCCATATCAACGCCACTATTGTTCGAAGAAAACTGTGACATCATTTTGCAGATGCTAAAGAAACAGTCCTCATAGCGTGCAGAATAGTTTTCCACCCCCCACTCTCTCCCAGGATTGACCGAGTGATTTCCGATTTAGCCGGTTAAGACTATTACAACAGGACACCTAAGATTACTTCGAAGATTTCAATTACCGAAAACCCAGCAAGGAACCAATGCTTACCAGAATCCACGTCCGGTTCCACATCCGGGTAATCTGAGGCGGCATCTGTAGAGAAACCGGCGATTACCTGAAGGCTGCTTTGCACTTGTACCCTGACAGAGCAGATTTCTGGTTGATTGCCTGTTGGATTAACAGAAATGCTCATACTCCATTTTCCAGGTGGAAGATCGTCTGTAACAGTTGTAATTTATTTATTTATTTATTTATTTATTTATTTGTGCTTGAACACGCCATGAAATCAAAGTATGTGAAATTAAAGTACGTTAAGTTAAAAATTTCAACGATGCTATAAAAATGGCAGGTGGCGTAGCGGCAGGTGTCGCTGCTGACTATGCGCAGGTCGAGGGATTTGATGCTGGATACGTCGCCTAAGCAGAAGACTCCCCACTCCTTCGGGGCCTGCGTTAGCAGAGCCATGCTTGCCTGAGGTGAAAATACTGGCTCGAACATCGGCTACCCCTCACAAGTCATTGTTTAGACCAAATGGCACTCAAAATGCCAATACGATCTTAAATGGAAGTAGAATGGGTGTCCCCCAAGAGGCCCGCCGCGCGGCGAAGGAAGAGACGCAGACGCGGCAAAAGACGAGGCGCAGCGCGGTGCTGTCCGATATAAGACGCAGTACGGTACACTCTACTTAAACTGACGCTAACCGCTACAGTATGCGCTGCGACTCGTCCTTTGCCGCGTCTGCGTCTCCTTCACCGCGCGACGGGCCTCTTGGGGGACACCCAAGTAGAATGAGTGGCGCATTTCAAGATGGGATTTGAAAAACAAAATGCCCTATCCTCTATCCCTTTATCTTCATCTGACAAATCAGTCTAACGCGGCTTTTGTCTAGAAGTTAGGGCATTCCCTGATTAAGCGTGGTCGCACCCAATGGAGGAGCTTTGTTGCAATGGATACGTATGTTCATAAAAAGCTAGCTGCAAATCTGTCGAGATCAGGCCAGACCAGCGACTGTTGCTTACACACCTATAATTTTTAGAAATAAAATAGATGGTACCTTCTCCAAAAACACTGGGAGGATGACTCTCATCATACTGATGCCTCTCGCACACAAACGGAAGCTCTCGGCCGCAAGCACCAGTAGCCCTGAAAAAAGCCTTTTCTCCTTAGGGTAACGATGATGCGTTAACACAGGTAGTGGTCCGGTACCATGTGTTATCGCCGATCAAGTCCCCTCTCCAATAAACACAGGCAGCGTTTGGATCATACGGTGGTGCAGCGCCTCCTCCTTCCCAGTACTGGTGGTCTCGGGTTAGCTGAATAGATTTCCAATCATTGACTTTTGAATGATTTCCATTAATGAGGTCAAATACCGGCAGAGGAGCGATGTCATTCGGACGATCCCAGAGATACATGCTTCCATTGTGGTGCATTCCAATCCAGAAGCTGTAATTATGCGCCATGCCTAAATGAAGCGAATAGTTAGAAACGCCAGAGCGAACCCAATTTGATAAAAGCTCTTTCACAGCTCACCAAAAAGGAGACTTTAATTAGCCGCTTAGCGGAAGAGATTCTTTCAAATAATTGGCTATCATTTCTGGGCCTAAATGAGTCGCAGATGTCGCGATTTTGGCCTTTGCGCTGCCACTGGATATTTCGAAATTCGCTGCGCTAATTCGATTGACATCGCCATTCTCAACGAGAGTACTCCTTCCTCATACGATGAAATACGGTAATGGTCTGAGGCTGAACACTATGAGGGGCGCCATAGAACGGGATGGCTCCGCCCACAGTGTGCGCGCAACGTCAGTTTAAGTGTTCTAGCAGTTCTGGGTATCTTTGACTATCGGTGAACCCAATTACCGCGAATGCAGAAGCCATTTTCAATTGCGGAACGATCGTATAGGCTTTTGCGTTCCGGCGCTTTGCGACTCTTATTTGTCAGTTTTCGCTTTCTATACGATTAGTTACGCTAGAATACGGTAAAGCGATAGAGCTATCCAACCAACAAGTGTAGGATGGAATGCAAACGTTGCCTTTCAAGGCTCATCGCACAAATAAATAGGTGTGGGTTATAGCACCTGAACGAGAAAAATAGTTGTGGAACTCGAATCCAGCAATAAAAAAGAGCAGATCCTGTGCATAACCGAGCGAAGAAATGAGACGCAGTTTTTGACCCCTGTTTGGTCCATACATTGGTGCAGGGAGCGCATGGCTCCGGTTCTTGCGGTGTCAATTTGACATACTCCAGGATTAGAGGAGAAGCCATGAACATCCCGCTCACACGTCTTAAAACTAACGTGCGTGAAACAGAAGAAACATGGCGCTCTGGTCGAGCTCAATGGGGTTCTCGACTGATCGTGTACCGTTACGACGGGTTCCGAAGGGCGGGTTCCGAGGGGGTTTGCATAGTTAGAGCTAATGTCCCTAGGAAACTATCCCACGTTGAATCGATCCAAGAAATTATGTAAGAGCTTCAGGCTGAAGCAGTTACTGTAGGCCTCCCTGAGCTCGACGACGGTGACAGATGACGTCATATTCTGAAGACGGTGAGGGTAGTGAAGGGGGGTGTACGTGTAGGCTGGTGTTTCTGAGTAATTCGCAGTACTTCCCCTCCTATTCCGTGACTTCTCCTGCTTTTGTTGCTTCCCCGCTCAGCCAGTAGAGACTCACATACAAACCGTTTTGTTTTCACAGCGTCAAGCGCACGAGAATTAGAGAATGTCACCGGATTGACTGACTATGTAAAAACTGGTGTTTATCGTCACCCAGATCGTCAATAAGATTTCCACCAGCCGCGTGGCAATGTGCTTGGGCATCTGTGTAGTTCTTATTCTTGGGGACGAACTGGATACAATGCTGTCCGACCTTTTCCCATCCGTCATCACAGTCTGAAATGGACATCACTTGTACTACTGTATGTAGTCGATGCTGCTTCAACTGCAGTACCTCTACGTATCTCAACGACATCCCATCCAGAGAACCTGTCCTGTACCAAACTGAAACCTTCCACCTCCTTACCTGAAAATTTGGGATGATGGGTGGAAGGAAAGTTACAATGAAGAAGCGCTGTCCGCCTCCTGGAATGAAAACATACCATTCGGGTCAAAGACATGAAGGGTTTTTCCGTGACCTGACGCTGAAATTTGAATAGTTTGCGTGTATGCGTCGACGGGAAAGTGGATCTGAAATTCGGATAAAACTTTGATTTTTTTAACAGATAGTTGTAGGTTCCAAAACAAGCGGCATTCAAGGTTCGACCTCGGCGATGTAACCTCACTGAGGTGATTAAAAAGCATAGCTCAAATGAAATAATGACCCCTTCCCATGGAGAAAAATTTGGTAACCTTCCAAAAATTTGAGACTTGTCGGGAACACATATATGTCCACTGCAGACTTTGCACCACAAATGACGACGATTTCCACAAAACGAAATAGTTTTCCGACAATGAAATGGCCAGTTGCAGATAAATTATCAGTTGTCCTTAATTATAACTACCTTTTGTCAGCTATTTGGACTATTAAGCAGTAGCTATCAGATTGACATGGTGGCCTACGTCACTTGCATTGTGGAATCTGTAGTGCAGACTTCCTCAGCCGCCGGATACAAAGGCTCCATATTTGTGTAATCGGTGGAATTCAGGAGTGAAATCGAGGATTCAGTTTCAGCAAACGCCAGGAAACAGTGGTTCATTGCCGTAGGTGGAAGATTTTGGTTCGAAACATTGACCCGTAGTGCTCCGGTCACGCAGGACAGAAGTGGTACAGGCCTGTGGTACCAACTCTGTCCTGCGGGACCAGAGCACTAAGGACGCTGCTGAACTGTTACTAAGACTTGATATCCCTTGGGGTTAGACAATGTTTTCATTCAAGAAGATCACGATTTGTACTTGTGTGGGTTCGGACTTGACAAAAAAACTGCTTTCACCTAGGAACCCGAAAAAGGCTAGGGTAAAAACACCACAGCTCAATCAGAATGCGCCATGTAGGCGACCTTCGCTCAATACCACGTACGCTTATTTTCTACTCAGGAACTTGTTTATGAACGGTTTTGGGTTATTGCACTGAGCAATTCCGAAAGTGGTTCGCTAACAATTCAGCCTCTGACTTATACCAAATTTGGTACTGGAAGACATAGTGAAGCCATCGTTCTCTTCGAGCCTCAAAGTCAACAACGCGCTGATGCTTATCCCTCGCTCATCATATGTTGCATCTGACTTACCTTGATCGGTTGTGTACAATGGGAGCTGTGTTGTACATGGACTAGAGCCGATTGGTATTGCAAAGGAATCACTTGAGATATCTAGAAGTAAAAAGAACATGATATTCTTCCGAGATACGAGTATGTGTCGTCGATTAGTTTTCGAATTTGATTGGCTCATAAATTCTGAGCCACTTTGGCAGTATTTCATATTTCATTAATAAAAGGTCCGCGAGGGATCGCCCGAGCTCAAGCAACCATCTCGTTAACTGACTCGAAATGCTCTCGTACGACTCGAAATGCTGCTCTCCGGTCCCTTCGGGTCCTACGCAGGGTCGCTCCTACCGTTGCGACTTCTCCGAAATTTTTTACGACCCCCTTCCTTCACCACCCTCGCCATCATGGTCGCTTTTTCTATAGTATTTTATTCTGAGACCAGTCGACCACCTACTCCACTCACTTGTCCCTCCACCCGTCAACCGGGAGATCATATAAGTGCACCGAAACCACGAAATTTTCGCTTTACTTTTCACGTCCTAAACTTACCCATGATTTCTCAGATAACATCGAATACGACCCCTCAACCTATAAACTCATCAAAATACGACCCTCCCCCGTCGGTACTCGTCGCAACATACATAGGATTGACCCTGGTCCTACGTCTTCTATACAACAATCAAGACCTGGCCCCGTCATACCAGATGTACTACATCGCAGTGCACATGGTTTCCGTTCTGAATGAATTCGATGCTTAATTAGGGTGGTATTACAGTCCATCTGTCAAACCCAATAACAAATACACATATAAGTCCAGCGTGATTTACGAAACCGCTAACTGTTATGTACAGCGGGCTAGCAAGCGACAGGACTCCCTTCAAAATTACAGATATTTCACTTTCAGGTAGCATCCTACATTGTGACCTCGAGTAGCAAGCGTTTCTACGAGATACCTTCGCTATCAGGTTGCCTGGTAACCAGACCGTTACCCAACATTTCACAAGTACCCTAATTTCCGGTAGATAAGCCCGCGCCGATATCACGTAAAAACACCTCCGCTGGTGCAGTGCACTTGCGTACATCTAGAGACAACCGTAACTTGCCCATAGGGGTAATTCGATATGCTGATTACGAAAACGACATTCATTTTTAGCGGTGGCGCCATCTGGCGCCAGTTGGCGTCACCTTGTCACGACCCTTGTTTTCACCAAAATCGGTGTAAACTTCTGTAGGGGTTATTTGGTACCCTGATTACGAATATGACATTCGTTTCTCGGCGCTGGCGTCTGTTTGGCGCTATTTGCTGACGATTGACGAGCAGAAAATAGGCGCCAAACACCGCCTAGAATGAATGTCATATTCGTAATCAGGACACCAAATAACCCCTATACGGAAGTTTACACCAAATTTGGTGAAAACAGGTGTCGTGACAAGGTGACGCCAACTGGCGCCAGATGGCGCCACCGCTAAAAAT
>MU869317.1:5777-31081 GCA_036418205.1 Ostertagia ostertagi | reverse complement strand
ATTTCACAAGTACCCTAATTCCCGGTAGATAAGCCCGCGCCGATATCACGTAAAAACACCTTCGCTGGTGCAAAGCACTTGCGTACTTCTAAAGACAACCGTAACTTGCCCATAGAAGTAATTCGATATGCTGATTACGAAAACGACATTTTTAGCGGTGGCGCCAGTTGGCGCCACCTTGTCACGACCCTTGTTTTCACCAAAATCGGTGTAAACTTCTGTATAGGGGTTATTTGGTGTCCTGATTACGAATATGACATTCGTTTTTGGCGCTGGCGTTGTTTGGCGCCTATTTTCTGCTGACGAATGACGAGCAGAAATAGGCGCCAAACAGCGCCTATAATGAATGTCATATTCGTAATCAGGACACCAAATAACCCCTATACGGAAGTTTACACCGAATTTGGTGAAAACAGGTGTCGTGACAAGGTGACGCCAACTGGCGCCAGATGGCGCCAGCGCAAAATGAAAGTCATTTTCGTGATCAGGGCATCGAGTTACCTCTACCGGCAAATCTACGGTGGTTTCTAAAAAGGCAAGGCCCTCAGATGGTCGTGGCCATTCAAGAAGAGATGTATACCCCTAGATGTGCCTTTGAACGCTGATCTCAAATCTACCTTCCAAATCTGCTAAACGATTCTCTGAATGGAGTTATGAAGCAAAACAGCGCAACGGTAGTGGTCGGGACTCACAGTCAAAACGTCGTAGGATCGGTCCCTTATCGTGTTTACTGTTTTCCATTCTTCAGGAATACAGCTAACGGCTTTAATAGCCTATTTAGCTGAATTCCTGAAGAATGCAAACAGTAACACGATAAGGGACCGATCCTACGACGTTTTGACTGTGATCCCGACCACTACCGTTGCGCTGTTTTGCTTCATAACTCCGTTCAGAGAATCGTTTAGCAGATTTGGAAGGTAGATTTGAGATCAGCGTTCGAAGGCACATCTAGGCGTATACATCTCTTCTTGAATGGCCATGGCGACCTGGGAGCCTTTCCTTGTAAGGTGTACAAAATCAAACTGCACGAGCGAAGGTGTTTTTACGTGATACTGGCGCGGCCTTATCTACCGGAAATTAGGGTATTCGTTTTAGGACCGCTGCACAATGACTGGACATATATTTTGAGTTTGAGAGACGACTGAAATCGAACTTCTGAACGGATTATCGTAAATGCACGATGTATCTTAGCTCCACTGATGCATCAAAACTTTGCTAAACTGCCAGCGGTGAACGAAGAGTTGCTTAGAACTTTTGAACTACGAAATTGTTCGTTTTTTTCTATGTTAGAAAACTTACATTAGCAGTGGCCGACGGTTGAAGAGGGAGTGTTGGCATCAGGAACGACAAAGCGTAGTCTAGCTGGAACTGTTACACGTTTATTTTCGAGAGAACACTCCGTAATGCCATATGAACATATATGGAACAGACTTTCGACTATTTTATATGGTGTCGTCGTTGCTGCAGAAGAATGGAGGGAGGGGCGTGGTGGGCGCAGAGAGAGAAAGAGGAAGTAGAAAGACAGTGAGAAGGAGTATCCGCCAACAATCAATTCAGATAAAGGCCGCGGAACGACTGTTACCGTAACCGCCAGGGCGCATACCTTTCAAAAGAATCAGTAACGCTCACATCCACGACTGCCGATTACCGTCTTGTCACCAAAGCCACCCTTACCGCGGGTAGCTCGTGGCATCGATTTGGATTGCGACCGCGGATTACGGTAACAGTCATTCCGCGGCCTCTGTTATCCGTCTAATCCGCCAACAAACCCATTTTGCATACAAACCTCATTCAAGGGGTAAGGACCTTACATGATGGTGGATGTGAGGTTAGCGTAAGGCGTGAAGTATACGCAGGGAAAGGAAGGTGTCCGCAAATGTTGAGTAATGAGCGTAAAGCAATAACCAAACAGCTCATGTAAAAACAGGAGGCAGCTCCTCCCTCCACAATCATATCAAGCTATGAACCCTAACCATAAGATTCACTTCGTACCTGAGAAGCTTCGCAGGCGAATCCATTCGGTTTGAACTCTGGCGAGTGCAACAGGAACCCGTTCATTTTGAGGAACTTACTTCGGAAGATGTTACGGAAACGTGTCAGATCGCGCGCACTTCTGTCGTCTGGCGAGGTCTACAAGCATTTGGGCAATTTTATCATAATGTCGAAAGTGTACGGCTTTGCAAGAACCTCGGCATGATATATTGATGGCTGATATCTTCTGTAAGCTCTCCACGAGGTTGTTAAGCAGACTTTATTGGCTTACGTTTCGGCGGGGTCGCCTTCTTCAGAGCCTGAAAGGATCGAAGCAATTTATGACTACCCGACCAAACGCCTCCGGCCTTCCACCAGTAACTCTAGATCAAGTTTAGTCCGGATTGCTGTGTGTCCCACTACTGGTTCCGGGTGGTCTCGAGTACCGGACTAAGTTACGGTAAGTGGCCCACCTTGGTATTGCGTGATGACCTGTTTTGTTCTCGAATTTCAGTAGGATAGCGGAGGCGTTTGGTCGGGTAGTCATAAATTGCTTCGATCCTTTCAGGCTCTGAAGAAGGCGACCCCGCCGAAACGTAAGCCAATAAAGTCTGCTTAACAACCTCGTGGAGAGCTTACAGAAGATAGAAGCCGTCAAAGTTTTCATAATAATCTAATAGAGTGATATCTCTGAAGCTTTATAATCCGGTTTCACATTGGCCTGATTTCGCTTGAACAGAAGGAAAAACAAGGAATCCGATTTGTAATCTCGGAACCAGAATCTTTAATTGCAGCAGTTCTCTGCTTACTTGACTTCTCTATTCTAAGCAGTATTTATAACATTATACTACCAATTTTCCCCAAGACCACTTGTCACACGCTTGTTCTTGTTTTGCAAGACAACGCCGAATAGTCTGATTGTGAGCGATTACATCACACGCGTGGTGTACCGTGTGCATCACATGGGGCGGTATTCAATCCTTCCCCCAGGGGTTGGGGACGGAAATCCCTTTAAATTTATTTGTTTTTAACGATGTAGTTTCTTCATTTTCAATGCATGCTTACTTTGACTACATACATACATTAAATGTAGGCCCTTTATCAGGACAATCCCAGTTGGGAAGACAGGGAAAATTTAAAGGGATTGAGCGGTCAGCAATAGGATGAGCGGCGACCCTGCGGAGAACATTCTCTTCCGATCTTCGTCATTTTACGAGACCCAAATCGCAAGTATATTTTTCAGACATAGAAAATATAAGAATGTTAATAATGATTAGCTTATTGATAAGTTATCGCATGAGGTTCGAAGATGCACGTATAATTACAGTATGTATTGTGTAAGCAGCTTGCTCGGGTGGACAGTCCCACAAAATTCAGAGCAGAAACTTAATTGATAAAATGCCTTTCACCTGGAAGACTTCCACGAAGGATCCAGCTGTTATCTTCCATCGAATCAGTTGCTCGAATCCTTGCCATAACTGAATAGTCATTGTCAGAGTTAAAGGAAAGCTTCGTCGCACGTTTGGTGCTTTCATGCTTTTAACATCACAGAAACCCCCATTAATAAATACTGAAAAAGAAAACCCGGAAAAGGAAAAGAAAGCACAAGAGATTCCCGATTACGCCACGAACAAGGTTCCTTCGCCTTTTGGAAAGGAGAATGATCGTATTTGGATGTGTTTCACAAATGGCTAGTTTCGGTTGTCCTAATGGTAGCGACACTGTGCCGAAGTGCTAACATTGGCGCGGCTGTGGCCGCACTTTTCTCGCAGCAACGACGTGGCTACCAACAGCAGAAGCCGAGGCTTGCTATAGAAGGTGTGGATTGCGGATAAAGCAAACTTGTAGCGCTTCTGTTGCGCAGCCAAAGCGGCACCATGTCAACGCTTGTCCTCCCGCCTACCACGATCGAGGACGGAACAGCTGAGTGTGACAAATCCCGGATCGTGCCTTTAACGATGGCTGCATTATGACGATTTAGTCGTAAATGTGCGCAGCAGCCAAAAAGGTGAATTTCAATAACACATCCTTTCAATACTTGAGCTAATGGATTTTGGTATCTCCCTGAACTATTGTACCACTTGCAACATAAGCAAACGAACTATAATAGTGGGGCATTTTATCAGCGGAAACCAATCAGATTACGAGGCGGCGTCTTACGATAGATTGCGGATACCAAACTCTACGATCCTGACAGTTCGGATGGTCCGGAAGATCTCAGGAGACTCCTGAGATGACATGGGTTTCTAGGAAGTAGAAAACGACGGAAATTTCGTAGAGCAGAAGGGCTGGTGGAATCCAAAGCGTTCTTACAGAGCGCGGCTCGCAATTCCTTCCGAGTGTGCCCCTACCTGGACGTCGGCTTTGTTCCCGAATGACATTTGGAAAATTTCTATTTGCGAGTGGTAACAAAATACGAACCTATATTTCAACAATTCTCATTCCGGGGAGATAGTGTGGTGACAAGAGGGGCCACTTAAGATCACTGGATCAAATCCCAGGCCAAGACAAGTGTGCGTCCGCCAAATTCCTACAGATGATCAGATGTCGCCAGGAGCGATAGCTGCTTTCAAAAGTTGTAGTCTAAAGGTTGAAGGAACGCCCTCAGTTGTGCGGAACTGACTGAGAAGACTTAGATACACAGTGTTTGGGTTCAATAAGAAACTAGAATAGGGCCAAATGCGTGGCTCATTCAAAAAAGGAATTTTACAACGAGTATTTCGTAATATTTTCATCTGCATTTACCTGCACGCGACATCCGCTATCCGCAGGAGCCACTTTGGCTAGTCTGTTCAGTTCGCTGATGATTTCATGAGGATCACGACCAGGCGACACAGTTATCACATCAGCCCCTTAATAAATGAGACTTTCCCTTTGTAAAGGATTGGGAAGCGTTTCAGAACGTCTCATTGAAATATCAAAGCATGCTTCACAAATTCTGATAAATCCCACAATCTTTGATAAAGTCTGAAGTTTCACTACCCATACAAAAATTCAGGAAATGCTTGCGATATGGGCTTAATATTTGTCATCATTTCATATAATAAAGGAGAACCAAAAAGCCATTCATTCAGATTTGACCTCCTACTGTAGCGAGCAGCTTCAACAGACCGCAGTGAACTTGCGAAACTCACATGTAGAGTTGAAACCAATCAAATAGAAGCGATTGATCCAATTGAGGCTTTGCGCTTGCACGTCACGAATCATCTCGGCAAAATGCTCACTCAGTGCGACAATCTGAAGCAGAACAGAGCAAAATTATAAAATGCTGCCAGTGACTGCAAAAACTGAGCTCTAACCTGAGCATGTGCTTGTGCTGTTAGCTCCACCATGAACACCATGTCAACCTTATTCAACATGGAAACGGGAGACTCTCCTTTTTCTTCACACATTGCTATAAAGGTAACAATTGGGATACCACTCACATGAACGTTCTTGGCTGAAATTTCACGGTGAATTCGGAGAACCTTCCTAATACCCACAGTCCTTATCCCGCGCCGGATTTCCGCGCTCCCAGACTTTTGAGAAGCAGACACAGAACAGTCATTATAAGACTGCTTCCCAGCTTTTTTTGCTGCTTTGACTACCATTTCATCATAGTGGGCTTCTTTGTGGATATACCAGACTGACGGCTAGTTATGCATTATGCATGGTTTCTCGTTTTGCCTGTTTTTGCGGATAATCTCTGACAAGTCTACGAGCACGTCGTCTCAAGCAAGGGATATGAACTACTCCCTGCGAGAATGAATTCCGTCCAGTAATCCCTCACGTGAATAGGGTAAAATTTCCACAAAGGAGGAATATTTGCCGTTTTTAGGGGCTTGAAAGGGCGCTGAGCGCCCTTCTTCCTGGCCTTTTTAGGGTTACCGCAGTTGGTCGCGATGTAACCCAGTATTAAAAGATGGTAAATGTTTAAAAAAAAGGCGTATTGATAACATGCGATCCGGCGATGCGCCAGCTTTTGATGCACTTGGTTTGGGTTGAGGACGAGTCAAGGAATTGGACGAAACCATTTCATTGATCGGGCAATAGTGAAGATCCTTGAGGAGAAATTGGATCAGCTGGTGGAGCAGATGAATCCTGAGTTGAGCGACAAGTCAACTGGGCGCGTATGAGATGTGATATACAGGGGGCGGCAATAAAAAAACAACATTTTTTTGTCATACACTACCTCTAACAATTCCTTAGTTATTTCAAGCGAAACAACCTCAAACTATGCACGTTGAATGCGGCTTCGGAAGCCCTTGTCGGGACCGAATTGGTGAGGTATTTTGTTCATAAAGTAGTCAAGAAGGGCCATGAAACAGGGTGAATATTGCTTGAGGATTCCTCAACGGCACGTCGAGGATTTTCGCCTGATCCTTTACGTTCTCGCGCGCGGATATTCACTCTCGCCACCCGCGAGCCGTCTGTGCTCTCCGCGCGTACATTCACTATCGGCACTACTCTCGCACAGTAGAGAGCGATGGTCGAGGAATTCCTCGACCGTTATTCACCCTCCCACGAAGAACGTCAGTGGGAAGAAAAAGCGAAAAGCATTGCTCCGCATTTTTGAGTCGTGGCAGTGTCGCGGTTCCTGAGTTCGGAGACCCCTCTTCGTCACTCTCAGAGGGACCCTACTTGGCACCTAATCCCGACCCGTGGTATAAACACACTGACGGCAGTGTGACGCGGTTGCGCGTCTCACCCATACACCCTCACTTTGTGGCGCTTGTGCAACGTTTTTCTCAAGTTGTTTGCATTTCTTCAGTATTTTTTCTGCAGATAAGCCATAAGCTAATGTAAGCGACATGGTTCATTGCTGTCAAACATGCTTCAGTTTAGCAGAGGCTTTCCAAGCCTTACGAAGTTGTCACTTGGTTCACTCTTGGTTTTCCTATCTCATTATTCTTATTTCTACGTTGTCTGCCTGAGCCGCAAAATCTCTTCTGCCTCACGCGGCGGCCAAAAAAGTGAAAAACGCGCACTGTCGTCAACGTTTAATCAAGATGGTGAAACCTGCAGTACTAACCGTATTCACAGAACGTTCCGGTCCATCCATTGGGGCAGCTGCAGAACGGCATGCCAATGTTTTTTCCTCCATTGTAACATTGCTAAACAGACGAAGAAATAATTTTAATGATAGAACCTTCGGCACTGTCCCACTATTTATTGCCCCAAGATCTAAAAAATTTATTTTTCGTCGATACTTTGCTTATAGAGATACCCTCCCCTTCAAAAAGCGAGAAAGTGTCGGGTGCAGACCAAACACCACAACTGACGACGGCCTCCAAGTAAATCTGGTTAGTAGTGGTTCATAGTGATAGCTGATTTTTGGTAAATGATAGTTGTAATTAGTGACAACTGATAGAATACAACTGCAACAGGCTAATCATTTCATTGGCAGAAAACATTAACATTTTGTGGAGGCCGTCGTCACTTGTGGTGTATGGTCTGCACCCGACACTTTCTGGCTTTTTGAAGGGGAGGGTATTTGATGCCCTTGTTACCAATAATATGTTCGCTTTTGACGCGCATGGCACCACATTGCCATGACAGCTGTTTTCACCGAATTCGATTTGAACGTGTATGTAGGGGTTGTTTGGTGTCTTGGTGCATGCTTCTGCCCTCCACTTAAGTACAGTGCTACGGGTAAGCTTGTTGGGATGGGTTCACCGCGTTGGTTAAATTGCGCATCGTATGGCAAGTGGTGAAGTGCGTGAGGTCACAGAGTGAGTGGTTTGGTCACCTCCGCGACTCCTTTCCCCAAAGGTTTAGACCTGATCGCAACCTCAGTGAGAGGCCGCAGACGAGCAGAAAATGGCGCCGACAAATAAAATGTTGAGGTCCCGGGGCCGTAATGGTGGTGGAACAGTGCCGAATATTAATACAGTATTCTTGGATAGAAGTCCTCCAATCCTTTTTTCTTCAGAGTGATGAAACACTTCCCACTCGGTCCTTTGGCCTATCTCCATAATTTCAGATATTGACAATTAAGACCCAAGTTGTTGTAATATTTCTATCAATTCCATAAAAGAACGTCATTTGTCAGAAGGGCTTCCATTCTGAGATCCTTTAAGCTACCTTTATACTTTTACTGTTATTTTGTTAGATTGCAATTCAAGGAGAATTCCGATTCCAATATTGTCCATTAGTTTTCTATCCCTAAACTTTTTTTCATCCCATTACTTATTCCAAGAACCATTTTGGAATTGACTTTACCCAGCTCTGTAACAGGTACTTACAATTCTCTCACAGAGATCACCGGTGTATCCAGGTGGGCAGAAACAGGTCCCGTTGGCATTCATCACGCCGCCATTCTGACATGTGGAATGCGACGTTGGAAGAGGCGGTACTAGAAAGAACTTCTTTCAAATTATTTCGCATTGCAATTTATGGAAGCAATCCAGACAACGTGAAGTGAACGTGGGACGATGTCGCAAAACTGACCAGTGAACACCCCTAACCACTCACAAGGAAGAGTTATCCTTCATTATAGCTACAGTTTTCGGTCGCTAACAGGGTAACAGGCGCCATGAAGTCCTCCTTACACCTCACGCGCGTTTGATTCAAAGTAAACCTCTTTGAAAAGCCTGCATCGACAGAGGTCGAGAATGTAAAGACGATCGTTTGAAAAATACCAGGTTCCATTTTACGGCAGCGCTACTTTTCAGGATTGAGAACCATAAAGGGATGATCAAAATTTCTCAAGTGGTTAGAACCCTACAATTTGCAAACTGCATTTGAAATTGTGAAAAGTCGCTTACGAAAGAAGCCGTGACCGCAGAAAGGATGAACGAATGATATGAAAAGGACATCGTGCAACTATTTCGAGAAGAGCCGCCCTCACAGATACGTTCAGCATTCTTCATAAAGCACAGAATCAAATTCCGTATTCGGTTGGTGCCATGCAAGGTGCTTTGACGAGGAAAGTTATACTTGTTCGAAAGAGGTGCGGTTTCCTCACCTTCCAGGTAGATAACAAGCTCCAACCCCAAAATTTCTAAAAGGAGCCAATATTTGTAACGCTTCCCACTAATAATTCACCTCCTAGTGCAGAGAAGAAGTGGTGCATTGATCCACGCAAGGAGAAAAAAGGAAGACAATAGGCTTGCTTCTTGCTGCGTTACAAATATTCTACTTGACTCTGATAGCTACAAAAAGGTGGCACGAGCATGTTATACTTCAACTTAGTAAGGCAGAGCAGCTGTCGGTGCAGGCTGCTGAATCCAATCTGCTTTGATACTGGAGGAATGAGATGGTAGCAGTCCTCTGGTATGTGAAACTTTCGCCTGTATTGCGCAGCATCCTAATGCCTTCCAACAAATCTTCGTGGCCTGGTCCGGGATGAGTCTCCAAAACTCGGCATCTCTAGACGAAGCCCACCGTTCTTGAAGACTGCGTCGCCCACCGAAGTAAAGACGAAGAGTGCTGGGGATCCATCCTCGACCCGGACATCACACCCGGCCCCTTAATGGTCTAATGCTCTCGTAAAAGTGCCCCGATCACTTAAACAGCAGATCGGTCACTGTAGGGAAGCACCGTCGTTTTTAGGTTGAAGAAAAAGTTGATAGTGAAATTTATAATCACTCTGAAAACTGATATTTTATCACAAGATGACCTCAGTCTGTGACATAGTTTTTGCCACAGCATTCAGTAACGGCCTAAAAGATTCGCCGAAACAGCTTCCTTAGCGGTTTTCTCCTGCGCAGCAAGCTTGATGTGGCCAATACTTTTGACCGTTGCTGTACTCATAACAAGAAATAAATAGCTTTTTGATTCCTGGAGCCCAGAATCTCTGTGGCTGCGACTCGAAAAATAAGGAGTACTCGCTAAAGTTCCGAGTAATCACTGAATTTCGCAATCCCTCAAGAAATGGAAGCGATGGTGATCGGATTGCGCTAGGATCGCCAAATAATGAAGTTGCGATAGCACTTCCCATCGACTTTGACATTTTTCTGAGTGAGTAACTTAGCAACATGCGAACGGACCTTATCTTGGGTAAGGCAAAGAACATCAGGATTGAGCGTTTCCGTCAAATAGCGCCGGCGAATTTCTGTGCTTAAGATGTAAATCCGAGTGGTCACGGCGAGTCCAGCAAGAAGAAGCTTCAACACATTTCTATTGAGCAATATGTAACCATTTCTGTGGACGGAGATCCTGTCATTTTTTTCAGAACGTCATAGTTCTACCATTCTACCTGTACCTACTTTGCTTTTACTGACAATCGGGTCCAAAAAACGACTCACTTGGTGCGCAATACATGACACCTGCACGTTGCACGGCGTATCCTTCAAGACCTTGTGCATAGAACTGCAAACAAACATTTTAGTGAAGAAAAATCATTTCGAAAAAAAATCGCAGAAACCACATAAGAGAGTATTAAACCAATGAATGGCACTAAGAGATGCGCCATGTATTTAACAGAACGGCGACATCGAAAACTCTTTAGAACGATTTTACAAAGTCTAAGCTAATTCGCGGCTGCTATCTGCAGTATTATTCACATTGAATAAACTTACATTGAAATGAAGAATTTCGCCCGGTACCGTGCATTTGAACGGTCGGAAAAAGAAGTTGTAAGCGCAAACATCACGCCAAATTCCGTTTGAAGCGTAAATCTAAATTAGCTCTTGAGGAAAATGTTGCGGCAAGTTTTCCGTTTGAAGCGTAAATCTAAATTAGCTCTTGAGGAAAATGTTCGCAAGTTTGCAATAAAAAGCGTCTCTGTAATAAAAATTTCCAGTTTAGCATTATGAGAAGTGTGTTCAAGTATTTCCATCACCTGTTTCGGTCTTCCTTGGCGAATTGCGGTTATAGTCAGAAACGCCTCCGTTCGATCTGGTGGAACAGAGGATGGGTAGTTTGTAAGATGCATCACGATCGGGAGTTGGAAGGCTTGAAAAGTTTCTTTTGGAAGGCTTGAAAAGTTTCTTTCAGGTTCCAAATTTCAAAAAAAATAGAAAGATTTCGAAAAAGTAGCATGTTAACCCTGATAATCTGGCAGATGAATACAACGCTTAATTACAATAACTCCAAATTGGACGATGTAGTGGAATGCTTACTATGGTTCTATTAAGATTTTGATGTCCTAATTCTTTTTCACAATAATTTGTGAATTTTCAAGGAACAAGTTTTCTAGGGTTACCCCAAATTCTCAAAAGTGAGGTTTGTACTTTTCAAAATTTGCCTTGCTGTTAAGTTTAGATAGAAGAGTATGTGCGCGTCGAAGAACACAAAAATTACATTAGTTTAGGCGAGGGCGCTTGAGCTTTCGATACAGGAGCCGGCTCCGAAAAAAGCCCTGTGACACCTCACCTGAAAGGCAGTGATCAAGATAGCGGGAGGGCGGTACGGTTTTGATGACGTCACTAGATGCCACTGGTTTGGACCAGGTTTCCTGGGGACGTGGTTGGGACCGTCTTGTCACCCTTCCGCAAAAATGTGTAACATCATCAAAACCGCATCGCCGATTACTGTAATATTTCTTCCAATGAGTACTTTGATTCAGAGAATACTAATATCGAACTCGCATACCAAGCGAATGCTCAAGCTCGCCCACAGGCGCTGTAACAATTGAGTGTGGTAAGCCTGTAGTGCGAGCGGACGCTATGTGCTACCTCACAAAATGACTATGTGGTCTTGTGTTTTACAACTCAAATTACCCTTACAGGTAAATTTGTAAATAAATTAGACGAAGAGAAGTATGGAGAAAATCCCACCCCAATAGTGATAAAATAGGGGCAGAAAATGGTGACCCATGCTTTCATTTTCTTTTTTCTGAACTGACTTTTTCTGCCGGCTTGCCATTTGACTACTCTTGCTTCAGAGAAAATCGTACTCAACCAGCTTGGTAATGAGATCAGTCTGGGTGACCTACCGTATAAGGGTTGTGGAATGCCAACATCGCTGTGGATACCAATCGAAGTTGACCAGAACAGATCCATTTGGGTGTTGCGTCCAGCTGAAACGCTATCACATTGCTCAGTAGCTTGCGCAGAAAACCAGTATACTAGGTATACAGCCGAAACACTCTGGACACTCTGAAGTTATTAAATTTCTGAATTTTCGCTTTTTTACGCGCCAATCAAGCGTAGCTTCGAAGGAACACGAAGATCCATGCCTCGTCCCTTTGCCTTGACGTCGGCAACGATTTAGATTGCAGTAAACCGAAAGAAGCCGCTTACGTTTGGCATGCAGAGCTTGATAGATCTTGTAGCTGCACGATTGTGTGGAAACAGCCGAGCGGAACGTGAACATCCAATTACCACTTTGTGGTCCGTTGTAAAGCCTAAACAACATGCTCCATGAATGCGGAAATGATGAAAGGCAGAAGAGAAGTTTCGGGGAAAGTTGGGACCAACTTCGAAGCTGCCCTTACCAGACATGATTCAAGCCGTCGCTGTATTGCACAGTAGCATTTGCCACATCCCCTCCTGGACTCTTCAGCACAAGCGAGATGTCACCTTAAAAACGTAGGGTCGGTGTGTGTGTCACTAGCCACGATTTTGGCAGAACGACTGCGATTTCAACGGCACGACTGAATGGAGCAATTAGGAAATTGGCCGGTGCAAGGCGGCAGACACTCGCAAACCATAAACCCTTTCTTGGGACAATTTTTGGAAGTATAGCGACTGATCAATATTCGGATTTCTTAACGAAAGCTCTGCACAAAAGGAATGAACTGCTTTGCATCATTTAGGCAAATTAGACTCACTGGAGAACTCTGTTTATGATTGGGGCAAAAAGAGGTATTGCCTGCACGTGTTCGGGAAGCTCGTCAACGAACAGGACAGCGGGTACTAAGGGTCATTGATACCTAAAACTAGGTCGCCGAGAAGCTGTTGGTGGCAAAGTTACCATAGAAAGCTGTGATATCCATAGACAATGGCCCCTATCATCAAGTTAAAAGAGTGTGAAGCACAGGGTGCGCCAAAATTATAGCGGCAGCGCATGAGCATGCAATTTGAACCACTGTCCAGAGGTGCTGTTTTGTTCTGTGATTTTATTGTGTTTCCTATTTATAATTACCTCATTTGACCTTCAAAATGTGCGACTATTAAAATGACTGGATGATAGTGCGGCCGTTCCTAAATCAAGGAACTTCAATTTTGAGAGTTTTCGTCGCGCAAAAATTCGCGCGTTGCAGATGTGCACCAGCGCTCTGGTGGTGCACCGTCAGATAGATTCACTAAACGCTATAAGGAAATAGGGATCGAGTACAATCGGTTCCTAGGAGGAGGGCATATTTCTGTGACGGCCACGAGCAATGTCAGCATGGAACGCCATCAGGTTTGGAGGCAAATGGCGTGCTCGTTCACCGAATGTCACGACAGATGGACATCAAGAAGGTTGATCGAGACTTTTCCGAGAGCAATTGCCATCTGATGCTTTGAAAACCGTTGCTGCGTCTTCTAACAGGAAGGAGCTCCTGTTTCTAAGGCAGGTAAATGCACAACTGGTACAAAGCCAAAGTTGTCGACTTCATCATCTTTAACGAGTTTCAGGACAGCATAAAATAATATGAAACTAGTTCCTTATAGTGTCAGAGCAACTCTGCAAGTTAGGGCTCACATGGAACTTCGCACTTTTGGAGATTCATTTGAGAGATCGCTTAAGAGTGCGTAGGACAAGCCCCACGCACCACATTACACGTCACAGTCGAGTCTCCAACATGGTCAACCCTATCGTTTACTTTCTGAAAGATTTACGACCCCCCCCCCCTCCCCAAGGTGGATTTGATACGACCCCCTTCTCCACACCTCGACAACAATCATTTAATTATTCAATTCTGACGCGCGCTGGAACAGCGAATTTTTCTCCTCCGCCCCTCAACTCACCCAGCCTACCTACCCATAAAAACTTCAGTTTCACCTCAAACTCACATGTGATTTCAAGCGACTGAAACGGGTACGACCCCCTCTCCTACAAACTCAACCAAGTACGACCAACGCTTTTCAAGGCCTGTATGAACGACTACGAAGGAATTCTTGAGATTGAACAGTGGACAGTACCGATTTGTGATTACTTGAAGTTGTGAAATATTCCTTCTAGGAACTATTCTATTGAAATCTCGCTCTGGGGAGAACAAAATTAGCAATAAGTACCGCGTTAAGTTCTCTAGTTTATAGCCTCGGTTAGCTTCCATAACTTCCTGTGCCCCCTCCCTCCCATGCCGGTCTTTGAAGCAACAGTCCAGCAGGGTGGGCGTGGTCGGAAACGGCTGCAATCCCCTCGGCCGATTCCCACTTCGGAGCTGTTCAGCCCCTAGTCAAGAACGTAAGAAGTGTGACTGAACAAAAACTCACCTTGGAAAGCCGCTAGGGAGGGAGCTGAAGTGGGCGTGGTCGGAATCGGCCGAGGGGATTGCAGTCGTTTCCGACCACGCCCACCCTGCTGGGACTGTTGCTTTAAGGAAGTATTACAGTTACGGAGTTTGTGGTTTATACTTGAAACTACTCACGTCCAGTTGCCGCAATGACGAGCATTTGAACGGAAGAATCGACCGAAACGGACTTGTAAGCGAATTGCTCGGTACAGGACGGCAAATCGTTGGACAGCAGCATTTGGCTTCGATACAAGATGTTACGCATATGCAGTGTCAAGAACTAAACCATGAGCCGTTTTTCAGCATTTCAGCAAAATATCAGTGACTCTCAAAGAGTTGTTGGTCCCTACAGATATTCAGCAAGTTTAGAACATCAACTCCAGCACTTACAGTGTCGATAGTTTTATTATTTGTGAAGTAGAAGGTCTGGCCTGCTGAACGCTGCGCTACGGTGTCCACAAGACGGTAAGCGGGATCATCGGTGTTCTTACATCCTGTCTCCACATAGAGGAAATACACCTGAAATACAATTATGATGAATTAAAGAAGAGATAGAGATTGCGCTTAGCTGAGAGCTATCTCTGAGCTTTTGGAAGCCCGTCTCCCTCTGAAAGGCTTTCCCCGATGCGTTGCCCGTGAGTTAACTAAAAGACCCACTCCACAAGCAAGAGAAGTGATGGTTTGTTTGGAAGTAAAAGTGGAGGTGAAAGCAGTCAGTAAAAGTGGTGAAGAAGGTAATTCTTTAGGTAGTAGACATGTCTATGAGAGCTACAAAAAAGAAAATCCAAGGTGCAAGATGTGTCTAGGCTAGAGAAAGTACTCAGAAACGAGAGAGAATAGCAGCCATGCGAAACGCAGACATCTCTCAGAAAATTGCAACGCTGAGGACAAGTTCTATTACTTCTGGAATGCACTTTCCAAACGCAGCCATGGCATCCCTTCTGTACTTGCGGATTGGGCTGGGGGAAAATTATTGGTTAGAACTTCAGCCTAATTGGGATGTTCAACAGGTCGGCTCGGCTACTTGAAATGCCGGCAAGCTCATTGTTTCTAGACCTATGTAGTGGCGTGATACGTCTTTAACAGTTGTCGCCACTTTCTGTCCAGCAAATCTTTGGCTGTGGCCGTGACTTTGCTTAGGTCTTTCTTGATGCCTTTCTCCACCTCTTCTTTGGTCTCCTCTCGGTAGCTTGCCTTGGCTTTGGAGTCCATCCTGGCATTGCCTCTCTGACATGATAGAGAGCGCCAGTCATACTAGAGAGCGTTCATATACACCAGTTTTATCCTGGGGCTTCTTTAAGTGCACTTTTGATAAGAACTGGTGAGTGTCCTACATTACACGCATCTTGCCTCCATCCCATCCATTTTTTACTTCTGACCATTCACTCTGAGACCAGGTGAATATCGGTAGAGGGAATTCTCGATGGGGAGGGGGGTCGTATTTGTCAAGGTGGGTCATGGGGGGTCGTACTCGTGGGGTCAGTAACATCAGTGGCATCGTGGTGCAGATAGGAGTAAGAGGGTGTAGCGCAGCAGCGAACATATGTGAGGAAACATGATTAAATATTCTTTGCAGGTTCATTCGCTCCATTCCTCTACCTTCATGAGAAGGACGTATTTGAAGCAGTACAAAGAATGAAAGTGCATCTCCGCAAGGAAGAGGGGCCACATGTGCACACGCGCTGCAAAGGCTCCTCCTTTATCCTACGCCCATGATACCTCGTTGAGTAGCACTGCTGTAAGGCACTATAGCATAGACGACAATAGTTTCGGAAGGTCTCGGACAAATGAAGCTGTTCCTTAGGTTATAGGAGTTACGAAATGTGTTACATTTCTGTCAACAGGTCATCATCATATGTATAACACCTTTCAATAGATTCTACAACTTGAGTGGAGGTCGGATGCATGGCCTATACTGAGACGAATCGGACGATGACGATTGCCCCTTTTCTTATTCGCTTATGTTGGGAGAATGTATTCTAGACACATTTCGAGAGTTGCCAACGAATTACACTTGCAATGGTGAAGAAGGGAGCGGTTTTCAGGTGGCCGAGATCCGTCCTCGATAGATCCTCGACGCAAATATCCTCTCAACTAGAAAATGTAGAAGAAAGCTAAACAGACATCAGAAAGCGCAAACCTTCCGCTTTCCAAAACTATCTTCCTTTTTTTTAGGTCTACAAAAAGAGATATTGCCTTCAAAGTGGCAAAAACTCGCATGAATGTTTCAGCGTTCTGGACTCGACAAAATTTGAGAGACCCTATCTCTTCGAGTGTAAAACTTTTAGAGCAATTTCAATATTGCCCGGTAGTAGCAAATATAGCTCTATCTAACCCTACCGCACACTGCTCAAAAGTTACGAAATAAGGGATGGAACCTTTTCATCGAGAGTGTAGATTTCGAGGACGAAAGGGGTTTCGGCAAATCTGCCCGGTAAACCGCGCTGCAACTGAATGCTTTGCTGTACATTGATGGAACTCGCTTATTCACATCAAATCAAAGTTAGAGGGGTCGTATCAAGACCCCGATCTGAGGAGGGGGTCGTACTGAGGTGACAACGTCTTCGACATAATTTTCACCCTGCCCTCGCTAGCTCTCATGTTCTCGCAAGCTTGAGAAAGAGGCCAAAGTCAACGTGGGATTAAGAGAACTCTCGTCTTTTTCTCACATTCTCGAATTACTGGTGCATTTTTTAAATGCTGACATGTCGCCTGTCGTGACTCGCCACGACCTCGAGCAAAGATGCTCCAGGCCATGCGCGGGAGGATGCCGCAACGCAGCTTCATGCGCGCGCAGTCAGACTGAGCGTCGACTGTGATAGGCGCAGACCCCTGGCTGTCTGCCGCCATTCAAATCGCCCGCGCAGCTGCCACGTCAGTCGGACATGATGCAATCGCGCTGAGCGGTTGCCTCGTCTCGCCTCGACGTCTTCGCCTTCGCCTTCGGCCGCCTCAGAAGGTCAGTCCGTCTTGCTTATTACATCATCATAGCATTAGGCGGACCTCGCATTGGCCTCATATATCCTCACTTCGCTTTCTATAAATAGTAATATTTACTTAACTTTATAATATCACATAGTAGGCCAGGGTTTCCCCCATTGTAATCATAATGTAGTTTTCTCCATAGTAGTTTAGGTAACCACCGGGAGTTCATCATGTATGTTTAGGTTATTTCAAATATGTAGTCATCTTTAGTCAATCGTAGTCATTCACCGTTTTCCTTCCTAATAGTTTATTACAGGTTTCATATTGTAATTCTGTTCTATTCTGTGTTGATATACATGAAGTTCAGTAAGTATTCTTCGCTTTACATTCGCAATCAGGTTTACATCCGCTTATCGCTTATTCGCTTAGCATCTTGTCGGTCAACGGTCAATTACATCTACACGGCACGCAGCATACCGCATTTCTCGCCCAGCTCCATCAGGGTTATCGCACGCGTCAAGTACACGACGTACTTGCTGGGGTCAGGGAATAAGGCCCTGTGATTGAGCCCGCAGCAGGCACGGAATTCAGAGCATTCTCGCGCACGCATTCCCTTCAGAGGTGTTGTGGGCACCCACTGGAATCCCACGTTTTGCCGGGTCCCGTGGACAGATCACCGATGCACGCGCTTGCACGCGCTCGACCCCGTCCACTGGGCACGACATCGCCCATACTCGCGATTCGCTGATTCGCAAAAAGGTCTAAAGCTCCACAAAAGAATTAGGATAACGCGATATCATTTCTAAAAACTTGTCATACCGGAGATCTCCAATCGCTCAACAGAAGATAGACATTGTCCACTTGTGCGGCGTCGTTGGGCAGTGCGTCCGTGATCACATACACAGGTGACTTGTACGTGATGTACTGTGACAAGGCGGCACTGCAAATCAACAGCAGTCCATCTTTGAAGTGGAGGGTCCGTGTTAGTGATTTGCAGTTTCAAAATTTCAATTCATTCCAAGCTCTTTACCCGGCAGCATTTTCACCCAGTAATGGGTAGTGCTCTGTCTATTCTTCTGATCAGGGCTTATTCAACTTGTTATAGCTTTAATACACAAGAAACAGATTGCATTGTTTCAAAGATTCCACTGTATACAAAAAGTTCTAGCTGGGCTAAGACGAAGCAGTGCTCCGGTGGTGTCATTCATAGCACAGCCGTCCGGGACACGAAAGGATGCGGGTCATTTTCCTTCCTGGGGCCAAGAGCTTTGCCCATAACAACAGTATTCTTGAGGTATTATGTGTATGGCAAATTGCGGTCAAAACCAGCAGTCAAAAACCGAAAAAGATGAGCTTCCTAGATTTTTGTGTTCCGTCCAACTCAAATCTAAATTCCACCTCTGAACTTCCTGTTATACTCATGATATGTTACACTCGAAATTCCATAGAAAAATTGTCTTCAAGAACGATTTTGCCCATTATTAGGTGACAGGTGACCATAAAGAGTGCGTGGCCTGATACGCCTACAACATGATTCTTCCCAGTGTGGTAAAGAGTTAATTACTATAGTTCACAACTATTACATTCTAGTACGATTAATGCCAAAATAAAATTGAAATCAGGCTTCAGAAAGGGGAAAATGTGCTCATTAACCCATCGGTGACATTGCGGCTCGACGTGGGCATGCACTTTGGAAGGCACTGTGGTATTGTGGCAATCGAAAGCTGAGAGGAGCTGCTGCGCGCATTAGCAGGATAGATAGCCTAAATACGTCTACATATAAAGCGAAAATTGTGCAAAATGGTGCAGAATTTTCTGACTATGACTCTGAAAAATTAGCAGCCTGATTGTTCTAGTTGAAATTCAATGAACTACTTTGCGTGGAGCATGTTGAAGACGATGGCTTGTTCAAAGCATCAATGAAGCATCGATACGGAAGAAAGCCTAGTACAGGCTCACCGCCACCTACATATCTTCATGGGTACCCCCAGGAGGCCCGTCGCGCGGCAAGAAGGCCAAGTCAGCGGACGAGTCGCGCGCGTACTATAGGGATTTCGCGTCAAGTTAAATAGAGTGTCCCATTGCACGTCCTACATCGCACATCACGCGCTGCAACTCGTCCGCCGACTCTGCCTTCTTGCCGCGCGACGGGCCTCCTGGGGGTACCCTATCTTCATGACACGCGCAATGCGTTTTCATGTTAACTTCTTTTGTCATCAACGCAGACAGCGGCCACTACGAGAGAAAATGATACTGTTTGATCGCTTCTTCTTGTTACCGATTTTAGTCTACCCTGTACATAGAACTAGCTAAATATTAGTAAAAGATCGAGTCTATTGAGGCGAACCGCGAGTTGTAAGATTTGGGTAAGACGATGAAAAAGTGCATAAATACATATAACTGTCATCACTTTCATCATGGAACAGCTGTAATTTTCTTTGACACAGAAAAACCCTATGGACGTCGGAAGAACTTCGAAAAGGACCGACCATCCGGGCGAAATGCTGGAGAACCACCACCTGCGAACTCCGTATATAAGCGCCCGAGCCTGACACTCGTCCGATCGTCTTTTCATACATATTTTGGTGCTTTATATTTTATAGTGAAATCTATTTGCTCGTTTAATTACCCAAGTTTGAGGTACCTGATAATGGTGGCGATTGCGGTATAATAAAATAGGTGTTATCCTTATCTTGTGGTCCTGTTTTGACGAAACAACGACTGTACTCGCCATACGCCAATCGCACAGTATCATTTTGAATGGAAATCGAATGTCTCGCGCGTCCAATAGATTGTTCATCGGTTTAGTTTAGTTTTGGCAACCGGGTGATTTCGCGGGTGATTCACCGATGTTACGGTACTTATGAGAACATTCACACAGTAGAAGTAATAAGTTTTGATTAGAATAGCCGTCCGCAATCTTATGTACATTCTTTATCCAGCCGAACCCCAGTGAACCTCATATCACCCTTAAAGGCAGTGAACGCGATGGCGGAAGGCGGTACTTCCACAATGACGTCATTCAGCCCCTTTAGTGAAAGGCAGTTGGAAGGCGGTCCTAGCCACATATCAGCGTGCTGTAGTGCCTGTTAAACCAATAAGGCCGAGTGACGTTATCAGGAAGCTCCGTCCTCCACCCATTAGGCTCACTGCCTCTGAAATGTGTAAACAGAGCAATATTACCTGACTGCTGTGAAGTCTGTATCGAAACAGGTGCCACTCAAATCGGTGGTCTCTGCGGCCTCGATCAGAGCGAGCAGCAATGCCGAAGGATCGAAGTAGGTATTCGTTGTCAATTCTGAACATTAGATTGGCGATCAAACGGCAACAATGAGCGCCTTCTGTCAATGACTAACTTCGATTATTTTCATCTTCACGGCTATGGATTAGCCTTCATGAAAGCACATCATTCAGGCAGAACCCCACTAAACGTCCAGATCTCTAATCCAATGTGATCACTGACACACAAAAGAAAAAATTCGTTCTATAATCTTGCTAAGGCTGACGAAGTGTTTACCAAACTGCCTGCATGATTGCTTTGTTTTGAATCTATTGTTTTCAGTTGTAATGCTGCGGTTTACTCACGATTATTATTAAACGTCACTAATACAAAACGGCGAAGATAACTCGGATCGAAGGCCAAGTCGTTGATCACGGCTGTTACGGCTTTTGCCACCTTAACAGTACCGATGTTAGATACGACAATTTTCTAAAACACCCGATTCCTACAAGTATTCAGAGAATGAACCATTGATTAAGTTCATGCAAAATGCGAGGGACTTAAAGGCAGCGATCACGACGGCTGGACGGTGGTGCGGTTTCTGTGAAATCGTTGGACTTCGTTGGTGGAGGGCCGTTAAAAGGCGCTCCCAATCATATCCCAGCGCGCTGAGGAATCTTGTCTACTAAAAGCCTTTCTTGATATCATCAAAACCGCTCCGCCTTCCTTCCCTATCACCACTGCCTTCAAGTTGAAATAATTTTGACTACTGAAGCCCGAAAATGGAAAATATTGCACTGGCTGGAGATTGAGCTTGAAATCTGAGTAATACTGGTTTCTATAGCAGCAATCTGTTCTGCAGCTTACCGTAGTTCCCTTGTTCTCTTGACTCGTCTCTATGAGAAATAGATATCGATTTTGCGCGCGCAAGAACAATGGGCTAACAGATCGAACGTAACGGGCGCGCAATTTCAGAAAAAAAGAAACAGTTGGACGCTGGCAACCACTAGCGATTGGCCACAATTTAGGCCGGAATGCTTAAGGGCCTGATTTATAACAAACTCACTTGCGAAATGACATCAGCGAGTTGGGCACGAGTTCGAATAACTAGGGTGAGTGTCGGTTGTTCCGCGTCGAATTTCAGGCCTTTGCTATCACTGCACTGCACTAAACAGCATGATCCATGATTTCGCAGCTCAGCTGAGTATGACACTTGCTTTGACAGTTAGCCACTTACATTTTTCACAGAATTCGCCTCCAAAGCCTCCATCGCAGATGCACTTGTCGGTCTCTTCATCCAGCGAGCCTGCAATCGTTACAGAATGAAAACGATAACTTTCAAAAGATTGATTTTTTAGAAAAACTGGCTCTCCGGACAACATTTCTATATTGATTCATTTCAGACTTTAATGAAGGAGAAGTAGCGCGGAAGCCCAAACGGACACAAGTGGAAAACCCGCAACTGGTTCTCAAAGTTTTCGCTAAAGATTTCATAGAATGCAAATTGTGGGGAGTGACTCGAAGGGTAGCCAATGAAGATTTTGGTATTTGAACGGCTTTCAAGTGCTTCTTGGCTGCAGATACTTATTTGGCCATCTACACTAAATTCGGTCCATTCTTGGCTTTCCTGTATTAGCCCTTGGGCATACGACGGATCAGCGGACTTGTCACAGCGTGTATTATGGGACGCGCTCTAGTGCAATTTAACATGACGGTAAATCGCTAGGTACGCGCTGCGACTCGTCCACTGACCCGACTGCAATTCTGCCTTCTCACCGCGCTATGAACCTCCTTTCGGGTTTCCTAGTCCAGTGCCCTGAAGACACAGCATGGATAAGATACTCCTCCGAGATTGATCTTCTGCGACTCGCGTTTGTCTGAGAACTCTTTCGCATTTTATGGTTAGCTGTGATTGCCTGAGAAAAACCGGAAACTTTCGGTTTAAATGAATACGTTCATTTTACGTATGCATGTCTTCTGTTTTCTCTAAACCCATGCCACATGAATGCCACCTTTTCACGGAAGTTGCCATGCCACGTATCAGCGTCGCCTATATTTTCTGCATCAAGGACGGGATTCTCCAATATGTGTGTTTCCGTGTCTTCGTGTTCTGTGTGTTGACATTCACCACTCCTTCTTCCTTCTTATTCTTCAGCGTTTGTCCCGCTTGTTGGCGGGGTCCGCTTTTCTGATGTGCTGACGCCACTTTTCCCGATTAAATGCTTGGTCGGGGTGGATGTTAACCGACTTCAAGTCTTCGTGCAACGTATCGAGCCATCGCTGCTTCGGGCGTCCTCTAGGCCGCTTTCCGGCACGTCAAGGTTGAGACCGATCTTACGGACACTGTCATCATTCGCGCGAAGAACATGACCATACCATCGAAGACGGGCTTCGCGCATTTTATCGACAATCGGAGCCACACCGGATTGCTCGCTGATGTTATCATTAAGAATTCAGTAGGAATCCAGCACTCGGCAACATAAATCGCGATGATGCTATATCCTCGGTCTGGCGATGGCGAGTCTTCGGGTCTTTGGCGATGGCGGGTCTTCGGCAATTGTACCTCTCACCATCGCGCGACTCGAGTTTGTCGTTGACATCTGCAAAATGAGCTGCTTTCGCAGAAGCAACGGCCTTTTTTGCCTCTTTCTTCGCTATCTGATAGCTCCGCCAGTTATCAGCTGTCTTTTCCAAGAAAATGCGTGGTACCGCTTCTTTCTTTCGCACTTTCTCTCTGACCTGGTCCGTCCACAGCCACGTTTGCTTGTCAATTCTCCGGCAGTTCAGGCTTCGTTATGTCGAGCGGATTGTGCAACCCGTGTTCTCACTTGGGTCGTAAGCGCCGGCAATCGAATGCGAGAAACGACAGCCGCTTCTTTTTCCTTCAGTCGCCACCACTTGATTCTCGCTGGCCCACACCTTTCGGTTAGTTTCGGTTTCGGCGGGGCGATCTTTAGCGTACAAATCAGTGGTCGGTGTTGTGTGACGACCGTTTCATAAGGCACTGTTTTCGCGTCTGTTACGAGCCCTTGATCGCGGTGCCTGACAAGGACGAAATCAATTTGTGTTCTGGTTTTACCGCTATAGAAGGTGATGAGATGTGAGTCACGTTTTCGGAATTTCGTGTTTCACAATGGCGAGATTATGCGAGTCTGCATATTCAAGAATTCGCTCGCCATCAGTATTACGTGACCCATATCCAAAACCACCATGACAGCTGTAACCGTCTTTCGTAGCGCCACGTGCCATTGAGGTCACCTGCGACAATTATATAGCTTCTTGTGGTAATTCAGCTGCTTCCTCATCGAGCAGGTTGGCATTCACCATACCAAAGGAATAACCTGGGAGAGCCGGGTCAAGCCCAAGATGGTACGAGAATGGGAGTGGAAGCACGGCGTAGCTTAAAATTTATGAAGAATCATCTCATCTGAGAAGATAATATTCAAATTCTTAGTGACCTCCCGAATTTTCCCCGAAACAGAGCTTTACCTCCGTTAAGACAAAGCCTTGTTCCGCAGTCAGTTCCAGTGAACAGTCCGGTACAGTAACATTTGGTGGAACCGTCAGGATTTCTAACCAAAATGCCGTTGTTCTTACACTCGACCAATGGAGTCGGAGACGGGTTCCGTGGATTCACTAAAAACTGCAGTTTTTGAGCTTTCTCATGAAATCACTACAGAAATGAACAGCTTTCTCGAAACGATTCTACATGGTATAGGGGTACGTGCATGGAACACACAATCTCGTTCATTTTTCTTGAGCGAAGGCCAAAAAAGGGGGCGATGAAGTGGTCCGTGGTTTGAATCCTCAATGAGGTTCCAAAATTCGCGAAAAAAAGCATAAGCGTAAACAGCTTATGTCATAGTATAAATAATTAGAACCGTCATAAGCCTTAATACGTAGATTTCAGAACTGGTTAAGAAAGTTAGAATGGCCATTCCTCAGTGAATTTTTCTTCGCTCCTTTTTTGGTATCTGGGCATTTCCTGAAAGACCACCCCGTTCAGTGCGTGTCTGAAAGCCGAACCAATAGATACAACGCCGTGAAAAGTTTCGCAACCTCAAGGATTGGGCTATTCTCATGACTAAACATTTAGAAAGGGCGCTGAAGGCTTACAGGGAGCTGGCTGTAGTGCCTGTAGATGATCAACATCGAGTATAGAGATACCTGTTCGGGTTCATCAATAATTTTGGGAACGAACGCAATTTCTGAAACCCCTTTTAGTAAACTCCCATGGGTTCTATCACAATTCTCTCTTTGCAGATTTTATTGCAGATCTCTCAGAGAGTTATCAGTAATACTGTTCTCATCATTTCATGAGGAAAAAGAGCACCAAAGTACAGCAATGGTTGACGTCACGCATAGCTTGGCTTCCAGGATTCGATAAGGCATAGGTATTTGGCTACTGTCATTGTCGCTCCTATCATCTAATCAACGCAAACATCATTTTTATGGGTTTTCTTCAATGTTCCATTTCTGATTTCTGCTGACAGCTGGTCCAGAAAAAAGGATGATATGCATTTTGTGAAGACGGGTTTTATGGCATTCCTTATAGAGCCTTATCGAAATGTTGTTTTTGTTTGCACCCGTCGGAATGGCGTGACTCGTGAGAGTTTGGGGCATCTACCATATTAGGTGACTAACTTTAACTCAGTTGTCTGTGTTTGAAAGGTCATGAAGAGGGCCGAGCGTCGCACACGACCGATTTCAAAAATTTTCATGACCCTCCCCCTTTTGGGAAGTGTCGATACGATAACCCCCCACAACCACCACATGCGAAGGGACTCATTTACGGACTATTGACCACCACCCTCATCACCATGGCTTTCTATATTATTTGATTTGAGACTAATCGACACAATCCAGCTCCGCATCACTTTT
>MU869316.1:18720-31455 GCA_036418205.1 Ostertagia ostertagi | reverse complement strand
GACATTACCGCTGTTTACCGCATACTTCCCGCTTTTCTGGGCTCTCTCAAAAATACAGGGTGCGCCAAAATTACGGAGACAACGCATGAGCAAACAATTTGAACTGATATTCACAGATGCTGTTTTCTTCTGTCCTAGTTTTGGTACTGTGGTGTAGAATTGTTTATGCTTACCTTGTTCAACCACCAAAATCTATGGTAGCTGCAGCGGTTGACTGATACTGACACCGTCCCTAAATCATTGGACTTCGACGTTGAGGGTTTTTGGCACGCGACAATTATCATCGTTTTGGTGTATACCCGAGCACTATCAATAGATGCTCCAAGTGGTACAGGGGACAAGGAGCTGAATGCAGTCATTCTGGATGAGAAGGGCGTGTTTCTGTGGCGACCACGAACAATCTAAGGATTGTGTGCGATAGAATTTGCAGGTAGTTGACGCGCTGGTTTCACTGGATGTCACGAGAGATAGGAATCAGGGGGGCTCTTTTGGACTTATCAGAGCCCATTGCTATCCTGATTATTCACTTTGAAAATCGTTGCTGGGCCTTCCATCAAGTAGGAGCTCCCGTTTACGAGGCAAGGGTGGTTCAGTACTAGTGCAGCATTGATGCAGAACCGATTTTTTCGACTTTGTCGGCTTAAACGGTGGTAGAACAGCATTTCAGATCTGAGCTCGATAGGGTACGCTGTCGGATCCGTTCTAGAAGCTGAGGCTTGCATAAAACACATTATGTCTAGGGATTCGTTGAAGAAACCGCTCTAAAATGAGCTTGACGAGTCCTACTCGCCACATTGCGTGCCACAGTCGATGGTTCCTCGATGTTTCTGAGGACCCGTATAAACACAAACCAAGGAATTTCAAAAATTGCATGGATGTCGACGATTCAGAATGGGACTGTGCACGTCACTGCATTTTTGTTTTCAAAGAATTGCACCTTGCTCATCCTAGGCAACTCGAAGTCGCTGTCTCCGTAATTTTGGCGCACCCTGTATCTTCCATGATATTCACCAGACCACCTCCGGTGCTGAACAGCACTTCGACTTTGATGGACTGAGAAAACAACCCAAAAAGTCGTTTCGTGGCTGAAGATGTTGGGTGCGAGAGACAAACCGACTACTCTTTGAAATTCTCAGGAAAGACTTTCTTGGGAAACTGCCTTTTGTGAAGGGACATTCTCTTCGTGCTTAGCCGACTCTGATAAAGCTGGAGTTTATTAGTCATAGCGCTTCTGCAGAGTTAGAACCACTGAGAAACAGCTCCATTCTGTATTACGTGTTATAAGATTTGGAAAAAAAACGGTACTGTTTCTTTTCTGCATGATTTTATGTCTGACTTACACAATACTCAGTATTTGAACTTGAATTAAGAAAAATATGTAAACACTGAGTAGTCGCATTCATAATGATGATGGAAACAAGAAAGCTTCCAAATATATGACGCGCCATTTATTCGAAAAAATGTGTTTACCTCAATTATGATTTTCAATTTCAGGATAATATCTTGCCTATCGTATTTTTCGCTTAATTCTGCATGTAACTCGTGAACTAGAGACAGCTGATGTTTATTGAACGCGCTGATCGAAAATAAAAAAGTTTTCAACTTTTGACCGCTACTGTACGTTGCAAATGCCAACGCAGAGCTCCTAATGCCACATCGAAGTATGAAGTTCTTCCTCCAAATCACTTACAAGAATTTCCAAGCGTCTGTGGAGTCCCATCTCTTTGTGTCTAATCTCCGCTTTCAAAATCGTTGTAGGAAAGTGTACATCATAAAGCGGCTACACAACAAACTTAAAGGAATCCTCCGCGGAAAATTCTTGCACTTCTTAACATGAATGTGTCAGTTGTGATCACTGGAAATAGCACACAAAGTTTCACGCATGAAGATTCGGTTTCTGAAGAGAAACAAACGTACAAAAACTACACTCTATGGACAATCGAAGGTAAAGGGCAGAGCCAAAGGCGAGGCATGGAAAGAAGTCCGCCTTGGGCGGCTACGTACCAGGCGACGCAATGAAAGATCGGGCCGAAGCGTGCGATTCTGTAGAGTGGAGACGATCGATAGTTATAGTTGGTCGATAGAATAGGATGCAGTAGAAGTGTGAGATGTTAATGCAATAAGTCAAAAGGCCAGAAAGAGTTTCTAGTGAAGCACTCCAAGAACAAAGTGGAAGCATTCCCGTCGCCAACATTTGTGACAGATGTGCGGCGGTACTTTGAAAAAAACTTTTCGGTTTTCCTAACTTTCAGCGAAACGAATGCAGTTTTTCTGTTCCATTCATTCTTATCGTGGATGGCAAGACTCAAGCCAGTGATTCATGGCTTAAATGGAGTTATTATTTGTCTGTGAAAGGATTCCTCCAAACTGAGTGTGTGATTTGATCTTGTCCGAGAAGCATTCTGCCATTACCCTAACATGCTCAATAAAGTTCTTTTTGACGACTGACGATGCAGGGTCAAACGTCTGTTGAAACATTTCAAACGAGGGAGTCGTACTCTACTTATGGAATGGGCAGAAAGTCGCAAACCCTGGGGCCCACGGCGGGAATCGTGGCGATATCGTCACTGGTAGGTGAATGGGAGAAGGGTACGGTGAAGAGAACATGAGCACTTGCCAAGAAATGTAATGAAGGATGAATCGAAGTTTAGCGCTCTCGTTATAATGTCCTGCAGATTGATGGGATGAAGCACGAGCTTGCTAGAGGCTACAAGGAGCATAACGAGCATCTCAGCTTTATGCAGTCTGAATGAATCTAGAACACATCTGTAGGTTAACACTTTCACCGATGCACGACAAAGATGGGAATGGCTAGCCTTAACTGTTCATAGCAGGAGGAAATAGACTTATAATGCCTTAGCAGCTTTGAACACGAAATGCTACAACATGCTGTGTTCAAAAGGAAATTTTGTTGCGCAACGCCTTCAAAGTCGTTTATCACAAGCCAAAAAGATTGTCTTGCATGGATTGCGGTGTATCAAGATCAAATATAAGAGTAAGGAAGTGCAGCGATATGAAAGGATTGGCTCCTCCTGAAAATAGATCTCAGCAAACGCATGAAGGCCAGGTCTGCAAACCGGCCGTCAGCTTTTTTTTGTTGACGACCTTTTTCATGAATCAGCGTTCTCATTCTCCTTATTCGCACCTATTTGGCACAAGCTGTTTACCTACACCTAGGTGGGCCAGGGAGATTTTTGCGAAAATTCGATTGAACGCGGCAGGGGTAGGTCATGATTCCCAATCATCTCATATAACTTCGTATCGATTCGCCTTCGCCTCTAATTCTTTAGCACTTTTCAAATATCACAGTATGCCATGGTTTGGCACTCTGTTTGTCTTAAATCGAAATTTTGGGAAGTTCTCTTTTGTTATTCCGAGTATGAGTCATGCGCGTCGTCGGTCGCTTTGGCATGTTTTCAAAATCTTGTCGCTGATGTTCCATGCACCCGACAGTTTTCTTTGTCTCACGCTCCTCCTTTGTCCCCTTCTTGAGAAACAAATTGGACACCAGCCTGCCCTTCTCAAAAAAGGCATTTTGACATGTACTATCTCAAAACCTTCTTTCTTTCAGTTACAATGTTGATCTTTCCAACGCGCCCGTTAAGTTTAAAGTTTGCCCCTAGGCCTAATGGCCTAAACATAACTATGTTTTACTATGATTAAATGTATCGCCTATCTTGTGACAGTCGACTTATCGCTGAGAGGAGCGTTACGGAATTGAATGAATAATGTTATAAGTACAAGTAAAGGGGTACCTCATGAGCAACATTTGGATAGATGAGTCTGAGAGAGGCCCCTGTCCTGGTTAGTCAGAGTCCCGTGGGCATTGCCTCAAGAAATTCACCATCATCGATCAGGGTTATGCGATCGCGGTCGTCCGCCGCGTGCCCCGTTCCGTGGACGTGGTTTGGTCACCACCAATCAAATGTCCGCTCAACTGCTGACTACGGAAGTCCGCGCGAGGACCTGGGCCTTCTTGTTTCTGCCACGCAATGCTAGGCCCTTATCTGAGCGCACAAACGTTTGGCATTGTGCATTTTCTTCGGACGAACTCTACTCTCATTATGAAAACCCTAATTGGACGCAGCGATTTGTCAGCTTCCCACTTCTGCAACGTCTTCGTTCAGCTTCGACGCTGTGTTAGGGTTCCCGGTCGACCATCAGTTTCCTGCCGTTCAACGGTAGTTGTTTCGTGTATCCGCACGTCACAATTCAACTTCAGTGGTTCTCCATGGCACGCTTTTTTCCTCCCTTTACGGGATTAGAGGTGGTAGGGCATCGCAAGTTGACTGTGCCTAACGTAGCACCTTTCGTTCTGTCAGCCAACTCCATTTGCTGCAGTTTTCTCCTTTAAGCGGCGAACTATCCCTCGTTCCGTTGCACCAGGTAGGGTTCGTCGCTTCTCCTTTATCTCTGGACACGCTCTTGGCCGTAAAGCTCGCTATTCTCATAAAGGTTAGTGAGCTTGTGACGTACTCGCATTCCAGAGCAGGGTCAAGCGAGGCGTTGAGGAAAATTTGGAAATACGACCCCCCCCCCACCACCCTCCGCCGGAGGCCGAAGTCCATGAAACAACCCTCTTCAAAAGCCGAACTATGAAAAGGTTGAAAAGCTTGTTTAATTCTCCCCCATAAAAAAGCCCTGCTACCCCACCGCCCACAAAAAAATTCGTTTAAGAAGTACAAAAGTGAAAAAGTCAAAGAATAATCATTATTGATGAGTCCCTACCAAACGAGCAAACGAGAAACAGACCAGAAAACGACAAACTAGCCACTAAAAATGGCATACTATGACAACATCTCTTCTTATTTATTTCCTCCACAAGACTTACCAAATTCTAGTACTACACAGATTGTGGTTCTCAATTTGCACGTAGCCCTTCAGTTGAAAGAAGCTTTTTAACCGCCTTCGCCAGCTGTGTGTTGACTGGACTTTGGCGTTGACCGTGGAGCAGCTTATTTACTATTGAAATTTGAACAAATATTCAAATGATTATAACTTTCTTCAAATATGACGAATTTTCAATCTGAAAGCAGATTTGGAAGTTTTGTGAAGAGCTTTTTCTAATCAGTACTGAAATTACAAAAATTTATAAGAAATAACAAATTTAGATCAAATAACGAGGAAAATTCGAGACGAGCACGAGTTTTTACACTTTCCGGAGCAATAACTTGCTTCATTTCCGTCAAATTCAAAAAGTTGATACGTCATACAAAACTAGAAGATTTTCTCTATCAAACGGTTGCTAAAGCAGCTTTATACGTCCAGTATTCGATTTTCTCTACCAAACCGTTGCTAAAGCAGCTTTATACGTCCAGTATTCAAAAAATGGCCACGTTGAGGATTTTTGCAAAATTAACGAGGAAAATTTGTGATGAGTGCGAGTTTTTTACTTCCTAAAGCCATAACTCCGTTCAAACTCATCCAATCCGAAAAGTAAATACGCCATCATAAACTAGAAGATTTGCTCTATCAAATGCTTACTAGAACTGCTCCAAACGTCCAGTATTAAAAAAACGGCTACGTTGAGGATTTTTGCACGAGTACCGCCGAAAGGTACTTTTTCGCTACATTGGCACTATTTCAACGGCTGTATATCCTTTTAAGGGCGATTATGTACTAAAGTAAGAGCAGATTTGGAATCACTGCTTTTCTCTTTCTAAGAAAAGTGATTGATTAGCGTTTCTCAACTTTAAAGGTTACATGTTTATAAATTTAACCCTGAAGAGTCCGTTAACGCAGTGTTGAATGGTGTACACCTCCCTGTAAATGCGCACGGACACTTTCAGAATTCTCTCGATTGTTCCTGAATTGAGGTTGTTTGTCCAAGGAGCCGTAGTTGAAGCGCGCGCAACAACTAGACCCTTTCTCGGATGCGCCGTGTACCTCACATCCCTTCAGATTCGGGGTCTTACTTGAAAGATGAAATATCTCTTGGAAAGCGTGCGAAATTCAGATTCTTTAACTTGTGTGGTGATAAAACACTGAAGTAACTAAGAATTACCGGACGCCTCAGAATCACGAAAATTTTGTGTGGGTGAAATATCATTTTCATTGGAAATCCTCTGGCCTGGCATCGACTCATCCTTGATATTTGTCTTCCGACGGTGATGATCCCACTGCATCAAAATGGCTCGATCTCTTCCACCCAGCGGGCCAATACGACCCCCCCCCTGCGACGTGTCGAGGATTCCTCAACGCACGCTTGACCCTGGCCAGAGATGTCACGCTCAGTACCATACCGTTACCATACAGGATAGTAAACACACGCTGGACCATATCCTAGCCGGGAGCCTCAGGTACTTCGACGACGTGACGGTCATCAGCGAGTCGCGGTTCAATATCGGGTCCGACCACAGGTTGCTCAGGGCAACGTTCAAAATAAGCGGAAAATTGGAGCGGCGGCTCAGGGCAATAGCCCAGCAGTCTAACATCAAGACGAAGGTCAATTCTGACATCGTCCGACTGCTAGCCCCCACGGTGTGCAAACCCACTAGAATATTCGCCACCGTTGACGACGAGTACGCAAACCTGTTGGCCGAGGTTGACCGCGTCGTTATAAAGGCCACAACACGCGTCACCTCTGAACCGCGACCGCGTCTGACTCCCGAGACATTAGAGCTGCTGAGGACGAGGAAAGCTAAAGTTGCTAGTATGAGCCACATCGAAAAAACCGTCCTTAATAAAGAAATCCGTGCCCGGGTAGAGCATGATTACAAGGAATACGCCGCCCGCAGAGCATGCGAAGCAGCCGAAGAATTGACAAGCGTCAAAAGGGCCTATCGGGAGATCAGACTGAAGACCACTTGCCCCGATTCTCTGGCCAGGCCTGACGGTACCGTAACATACAGCCAAGAGGAGATGGCCGAGCTGATTTGCAACTTTTACAGCAACCTCTTTGGCAGTCAGGTAAAGGTGGAGCCCACCGAGAAACGATGTGACGGATCAGACGAAGGTATTCCACCGATCCTACGAGCAGAAGTGCTAGCTGCTCTTGGCCAGATGAAGAAGGGCAAGGCACCGGGACCAGATCGTGTGAGAGTGGAGAGTCTCTCCATGCTGGCTGAGGAGATAGTGGACCCTCTCCGCGTGTTGTTCGACCGCATATTGCGCGAAGGAGTAATCCCGAGCGCTTGGAGGGGCTCTACTACGCTGCTCATTCACAAGAAAGGACCGCAGCACGATCTTAACAACTTCCGCCCAATATGTCTCCTGTCCCAGGTGTTGAAGGTCTTCTCCCGCCTTGTCCTCAACAGAATACGCCGTTGCATCGACGAATACATGAGTGTAGAACAAGCCGGGTTCCGTTCATGCTTCTCCACTATTGACCATATTCATGTAATATCACAGCTGACGGAACGTTGCCGCGAGTACCGCACCCCACTGTGTCTTCTGTTTATCGATTTCAAAAAGGCCTTCGACACAGTGGAGCTTGAGGCCGATGTCATAGTTTGCGAATCGAGCGATTCGCTAGCGAATCGCTGGATCCGAGCGTTGCGCCAGCGAATCGAACGTTGCACCAGCGAATCGAACTTTGCGCCAGCGAGTCGAACGATGTACCAGCGAGTCGAACTAGGTACCAGCGACTCAATAGTGGCGGGACCCAACGTTTAAAGGAAGCCCGCCACTTTCAAACAGTCCACTGTCACGTGACACTGTTTGAAAGTGGCGGGCTTCCTTTAAACGTTGGGTCCCGCCACTATTGAGTCGCTGGTACCTAGTTCGACTCGCTGGTACATCGTTCGACTCGCTGGCGCAAAGTTCGATTCGCTGGTGCAACGTTCGATTCGCTGGCGCAACGCTCGGATCCAGCGATTCGCTAGCGATTCGCAAACTATGACATCGCCAAGCAGTGTATACAACGCCATGCGCGAGTGCGGTATCCCCGAGCCCTATATTAGAATCACGCGGCAGTGCAACACGGACTGTTATACCGATATCAAACTCATAAAAACACCGGTCCGTGTTCAAATCCGGCGCGGCGTCAGACAAGGCGAGGTTACGTCCCCGAACTTGTTCGCTATTGCGCTCGAGAACATCATGAGGCGAATCTCGTTGCCCGGAGGAGTGAACATCGACGGCGTTCGCTTAACGCATCTCCTCTTCGCTGATGACTGTGTTCTGATAGGCGAGGACCCCGCCGACATTGCGCAATCCCTGAGCCTCATCAGGCAGGAAGCCGGCAAAATCGGACTACAAATTCATCCCGGCAAGACTCAGTGGATGCACAACGAACAAGTTCAGTACCAGCCGATCCTCCTAGAAGGCCAGGAGATCGAGCGAGTCTCCTCTTACGTATATCTCGGTAAAGCGGTCAACATGAATAACGATCTCACGCTCGAGATTAGCCGACGCCGCAGAGCGGGCTGGACCGCGTTCAATAAACTTCGAGATGTACTAACTTCTAAGCACGTCGACCCCGGGTCAAAGCTCACGTCTTCAACTCGCATGTTCTTCCCGCGATGACCTACGGGGCGGAGACGTGGAGCACCACAGTCTCTGAAGAGGAGAAACTCGCAGTCACTCAGCGAGCCATGGAGAGGGCCATGTGCGGGGTAACGCTCCGAGACCGCATACCCAATGACACCATCCGCGCTCGTACGATGGTGAAGGACGTCGTCGATGCCATCTATAATTCCAAGCGGAGGTGGGCCGGTCATGTGGCTAGACTTACCGATGATCGCTGGACGAAGAGAGTGACTGACTGGTACCCAAGGGGAAAAACAAGGCCCAGAGGCAGACCCCCACCAGATGGGCAGACCCTCTCGTGAAGATGTACGGCCAGTTGTGGCGCAGAAGAGCCCGAAGCAGAGCGACCTGGAAGATGTGCGACCTGCGTTTCTGGCGTGCCCGGGACGAATAGCGGTCGAGAAGTAAGAAGTAATGGAAGTAAGGTTACCAGTAAAAGCTGATTGACCATGTCGCGCAGGGCGCGCCCAGCCCACCCTACTGAGGCAGTTGTATCACTTGGAAGGAATTCTCTCTTTTCATTGGTGCCTTTCTCAATATCTTGACCTTTCGACGTTTCGGGTCTTCTCTTGTTGCTTAGTCGTTTTGCAGGGATAGCCCAGCCTTCTCATCACCTATATTGGTATTAGTTATCCGGAGCTTTGCTCAAAATAATGTGTTTGCAGCGGCCTCAATGCCATTGGCGATACCAACCCCCATTGATAACATCCTAGCCATCAGTCGTACCCTTACATCCCCTACGACCTGCGGGCCTAGGTGTCTCGAAAATTTATACCGATGTCCACAATGTTCTGCCCCCGCGAGCTGCCACCGCCGCTTTTTGTGGCTCCAGCTGTTTTCTGCTCTTCTCATGCCCGTTTGTTATTCACCAACTCTACGGAGACCTCTCGAATTGTTTAGAGGAACCAGCATCCAGTTGGCGGTACGATTCTTCTTGAAAAAGAAAACGGCTCCCTAATGGAACCCCCAGCTAATTTTAGCATTGGTGTTCTAGCCGCCAGTGACGCTTCCGCGGCTAATCGCTTTTCCTTGCAGACTTACCGTGCGTAGATCTATTCCGCGCGAAAGCGAACGACAAGCAAAAACATCAACTTAAGAACGGAAGGAATTAGACGATCACATAAACAAGCTTTTACAGGCCGGTCGGATAGTGGAAAGCGACACACCGTCAGTGCACAACAGTCCTCGTCAAAAAGAAGGATGTTTGCTTCGCGTGTGCGTGGACTTCCGTCTTCTCAACAACGTCACGATGCCGGACCACTACCCACTCCCGCTGATGGAGGACCTGCTCGGTAATTCAGCAAGACTCTATCTGAGTCCCAAGCGGAAATGGTAACCTATTGGACTTTCGCATCGGTCAGCGTCCTTCGCTTCTTCCGCGCAACCATTTACGGCAACGTGACTCGTACCTATGGTACCACAAACCTCTTACATTTTTAGTGCGTCCAGACGCATGATAACCCTGCTAACATAGATGAGAAGTCGAAAGATTGTCCATTTCGGAGCTGATATATTTTATGTGAGGAAATCGGAGATGTAGCACTGGATTATCAAAATAAATTCATAAAATATACATCAAAAACTCCTGGTTTTGAAATTAAAAGATGACTGCGGCAACCTCTTGTTACAGTAATTTTTGCCCACTCTAGAGACCGAGTCTTACAATTAGCTTCCGCCTCACATCCGCTTGACGAATCCACGCCAGGCGCTTCCAAAGCTGTTGCTCCCTCAAATGGGCTTAACGGAAGTGTTGCTCGAGTATCTTTCGAGGTTGATACTCGCTCTTCTGCTGGCACTGGTCCGTTGACTTTGAAATTCAAGTCTGGTGGCTTCTTCAATTTTTCCTACGCCAGCGTCGTTTCTCGTCTGCAGGCGGCAACCACCGCGGAATCAGCAGCAGCGGGTCCGTCCACTACCATCTGCTCCGGTACACCGTTACAGTCGTACACTTCCAGCCATCCACCTCACGGCGGCCCCTCGTGATCGCCTATCTGAATTTTCTCTAGAAGATCACACTCACCACCTTACTGGGAGTAATCGTGGGCAAATTACGCCTCCCTGAGGAACACGACGTTCCCGTCCAACCCGGAATTCAACACAGCCGCTTGAGCTGCATGACAGGGGCTAGTGGCCCGTAATGCCAAATTCTCGTATAACTTCGTATAATGTATGCTATACCGAACGCACTTCCCGGAAAGCATGAAAGTGTGGAAGCTGCAAAGAATGCTATCGTCGATTACATGAACAACATCGGCAGCGAGGCCAATGAAGTCAAGGACAAGCTTTAGGAAGTAGTGCCGAAAAATTTCGAGCTCGTCGACGAGACTGTCCTGAGAAAGGGAGCACGGTAAAAACACCTGAAGACCTCCCCACCCGGGAAGACATCAAGGATTTAAGTCAAGGAAGACATTATTTCCGAATTGGCAATTCACGAGAACATGCCGAGCATGACATCTTCTTGACTTCCCGCGGGATTCTGAAGAAAAAGAGCAGACCTCATCCGATAATAGATCTTTATATCTGAGAGAACTCGGGTTTTTTCAGGATGACCTTAGCGCATGGAAGGGCCGAATGCAAGCCACAATCGTCGTCACGCCGTGACGCTCTCCATCTCCCATTGTTTCCGCACGACAATTGGACAAGAATATCGATGTCAACTCGTCGGGACTTAAGGCATAGCCGCTGTCGCTCTTGAAGGGCAGAAATATAGAGATTATTGATCTCTATTATTTCTCAGTTGGGTCTGTGTTACTTTCATTAATCAGTCTTTCACTAGCATTACCTGGTACTAATAATTGCTTTTGTATTGCGTTTTCGACATGATGTTCATTATCTCCTATAATCATTGCCTGTACCCTCATCAGCTTTACTGTTAATCTATAATATATAGCCATTGTTGATGACTCATTTTTGTAATTTCTCTTAACACTATCCAAAGTGTGCAATCACGGCCTCTTTCTACGTACGTATACGCGCTGAAAGGCTCCTGCACGTACTGTAAAAGCATTCCTCCTTCATACTTTTCCGCCCGTCGCGCTCCTTTCTTAGCTTTATCGTACTATTTCCTGTGAACCGCGCAGCAATAATAAACCTGTGTTACATTCCTCCTCCGGCTACCTCTCTTTCAGATACCTGAGGAGTCTCTTCCCGTACAAAATTCAGCAACAGTCGAACGAACCATCCTCCGTCTATTATCGAGCTGATGACCCTGCAGCACAGTATTGCTTTTTGTCGCTCCTCGCAGCAGGTCATCGACGAAATCCTCGCAGGTCGACACGTCCTCACCAAGAACTTTCTGCCCGTCACATTTGAGAGCACGATGCCCTCCATCGTCTTTCCTGAAGTCCGGAGCCACTTTCCCGTGCAGTACCAGGTGGTCAACATGAGAGCCGCTTAAATCGTTGACCTCAAAGCGAAGTACTATTCAGCCCTGGACCGGACCGGCGTGAACCCCATCTCATCACGTTGGATCAGTACGCCACCAATGTGGTCACCAACACTTTTGGTTTCGATCGATCTGTCGTCTCCGTGAAAGACTTCGTATGGATATATTTGGTCGGGCCTACTCGAGCAGTCCTTCGCGGCCCTCCAAATGCTTTCAAGTAAGCTCGCATTCCTGAGGCCACAACACTGAATTCGCGTAACCCGTACTTCTTCCAAGTACGCGACTTTGTCTTTGTCACTCCCCGGGTGACGACTCAGCGGATGTGTGGCATCGTCATGTCCTTCTTGATTTATCACGAAGCTGTCAAGGGTCTGCGAATAGCCTCTAAAGGTATTCTAGAGGCAGTAGTCGTCTCTCCAACAGTCTGCGATTTTCTTCTCGGACAGGTCGATCAAGACGAGATCGTCGCGGTACACACTCGCCTCAACGTCTCCTGTTCGTTGCAGTTCTCCGAACTCCCAATTTCTCGTGACGCTCGAAAGAGGCTCTGCTCCTGCGTTTGAGATTCCCTGCCAGTCTACCCAAAAAAGGCCTACTTCAGCTCCGCGTCTTCAAACTCAATAAGAACGAGAAGATCTGGATAGCAGACTGAGCCGGCGGCTTCGGTGGTGACCACCTTAACACACTGGTATCTCAACTGTCATGACTTCCCAGTCATGATAAAGACTGGACACCTAAATACCCTAAGGCTAAGCCCCTGTTACAACAAACAAGTGCCGAGCCACGGCATATACATTTTGAATTTACCGCGTACAAACTACAACCAATTCCAAATTGCCATGCCCACCGGACCGCCTACTAGCACAGGTATATACAGGGGT
>MU869316.1:0-16242 GCA_036418205.1 Ostertagia ostertagi | reverse complement strand
CTTCAACACTCTACACACACGCAGCTTTTTAACTATTCAACACGCTGCTGCGAGCCGCAAATGAATAACACAGAGACGAGTACAAATGCACTCAAACTATGACTAGCAAACGGCACACAAACCTGAACACAACCACATGAATTGATAGCGAACGAAAGCAGACAGCGACCAAATATAGCATAAAGGAAATGAATGCCCCCAAAAGATGCAACAAAAATAAGCATTAGCAAGCGAAGAACTGTAACAAAACAATTGAATTAAACAACAACACGACTCTCAATGAATGTAAGATACATATTTCGTAAGACAGAGTAAATTCCAAACACCGTATAAGACTACAATTGTCTTGTGAATCAAAACATAACCACTTTTGCGAAAAGGTCAAGCATTACACCAACTCTATGTTTTGTCAAAAGGTACACTAACAAAGTCGCTGTCAAAATGCCACGACCGAAGCGCAAAGGGAAGACATGATTCGGTAACACACTTATCTGATCTAACAATGGGTCAACACATAAAAGCAGGAGGGTACAAGCCCGACTATGGCAGGATGCCCAATCGTCTGTTCCCGCGACCAGTTATAATCGTTCGATCGAAGAATTCGATCACCTCATTCAAGCCGTCGCGAACCTATATTTGTAATGGTTCCATATGTTACAAATAAGTTTTACGATACCGCGAAATGAAATATCTCAGCAACGATTGCCTAATCGACAAAACGCAACGGAAGCACGACTAATGCAGCTCGAGCAGACGGGAGCCACCATACTGGGCGCACTATTAGCCCTCTACGACGAGCGCCAGAATAATGGGCACCAGGAGCCATTTCTGAATAATTATTGACACGAACAAAAGGTAACCGGTGATGGGATAGTCACCTGAAATTAAACCACTATCCGTTTACCGCTGAATCAGGCGGAATAATGGCAAATGAATGAAGTTGATGACGAACAAATAAGAAAAGGGAACATACCAAAAACATCATATAGCAAAAAATGTTATCACATAGAGTATACATACTTAACGCAACAGATACTGAGTCACTCCTGCACTGGTAACCTACATAAGTAGCATCCTACGTACGACAGCTTCTCAACTACTTTCTGCGAATGGCTCCTCGCTCCTATGCGTTTGCCAGAAAGCGCTGGGTAGAAGAGGCGCTTGACGACTCAGGATGCACCTATCATACATTAGGTCATTTATAGGCTTTCAAAGAAGATCATCTGATCGAAACGTTGAGACGATTAAAGTTAGCACCTAACAACTTCTATTGCACAAAGGGCATATAAAGATACAACGCATACAATACCAATGCCAAGGTATCAACGAAAGAGAGAAATTGGACATCCAAGATTGATTAAAAGGGAGGCCCTACAAGAGTTATTTGAGAAAGTCTAATTGAGAGAAAATCGAGTTTAACGACATCATCAAAAAAAAGAGTAATGGAGCTAGCCCACTCCACGCGAAATATACACCATCCACATATAGCACACAAACACATGCCACACTAAACAACACTACCGGAACTATCACGACAGATTAATGGAACTATCACGACAAATTAATAACGGAACAAAAGCATAAATAGATTAAACAAAGTTCTAAACCTTGCGTCCTATAGCCTGACTCATATTACACCCAGTCCCGTAACGTAATAAAAATATGACACCTCAAGAAAATAAATGTGTAAATAACTAATAAACATTTAACATTCGGACAAAATCTCATAAAAAATAAATGGTCCGATTAGGTCCAAAAATTATGATCGTTGACGTGGAGAAAGCATTCCACATGATATACCTCCAAGAATCCGAAAGAGACTGTGCAGATTTCTCTGGCTTAAAAACGTCAATCGACCTCCAACTCAGGACAATGTACAACTTCTTACGATTTTGTCGTCTACCCTTCGGAATAAACGCTTCACCATTTCTTCTTGGAATATCCATTCAATATGGAATTGAACAGCAAAAACATCAAGATGACACCATTACCCAGCGACTTATTGAGAACCTATACGTGGACAACGTCCTTATGCTCGATTATTCAACAGAATCTCTTCTTGCCACCTATCACGCGTGCAAGAATATATTCTCCAAACATGTCAATGAATCTTCGCCAATTCATTACAAACGACGCAGATTGTAACAAATCAATAGATGAAAAGGATAAATCCACTTCACAAACAACCAAAATATTAGGCATTCCATGGAATCACTCGACTGATACACTTTCCATTTTGTGCAGACTCAACTACGAGGAAACCCAACTAAACGGAAAGTCTTACAATCAGCACACTATCTTTGACCCACTTGGTCGTCTGATACCTTTACTGCTGCCCGCCAAAATTTTCCTGCAAGATCGCTGGCAACACACAACGCAATTGGATAATAAACTACCAGAGACAAGCAATAAAACATGGGAACGGTATTTTGATCTTCTGAATACGACTGTCGCACCTACTTGCCGAGGGAAAGCCTGTAACTGCACTACGGGCACGATGTGCACTAACAGGCAAGTAGCGCTCGAGCTCATAGGAAATTGCTTGCAAACTCTTTGTGGGTGTAGCGTTGGGCAGCAATTGATATAACGGATTCAAAAAGGCTTTTTAGCCATGTTGAAAAAAAGCAAAATCAATGTCATGGCAAAGAACCGAACCCGCAACCACCGTTTGAGAAGCAGTACCGCTACCAACTGCGCTACCGAATGCTCATTTGTCGGTCGGTTCTTCTTTCGATACTTTTATAATGCAGCTAACATGTGATTGCAGGCAAACACTGAAAATCAAGGGCGGCAACAAAAACCCTCCGTAACTCCTTTCAGAGAAGAGTTCAGCAGATAATGAAAGCAGATTTGAGTTCAGCGTCTCATGTGCGTACAGAAATGCACCTCATTTCATTTGGCCGGGTTGGCCTAATGACCCTTCCTGGTAAGTCGTCAATGCTCGTGACGTCGTCGTCAACCATTCATATACTCGAACCGACTTCTTTGGCTATCATCTTAGTGTATAAGTCTCACTACTTTACCATTCTTTTTTTTTCTCGCTTTTTTTATTAATACAACGTACGTGACGACATTCTGGTGATTGGGGGCTGAGCTTATTCACCACGAAGCTGCTCCGGTGAGCTTGATGATTACGGAAGGCGAAGCCGACGAAACGGACGAAGGAGTTTTGGAGCTGCTGTAGGGACCATGGCCGCTCGTCTCGACCTGCCATCGCCACCCTCGGACCCGCACGCCCGCTGATACGTCTCCTGGCTCTTGCCAGTCTGTCTGACTCAAGAAGCAACCACCTATTCACTGGTTGTTATTATTACCAATAAATTGTGAGTAAAGAACCGTGTCTGGCTAGTCTCGCGGTATCGTCACTCGTTACTGGTAGCAGCGAAGCGGCTCACTATACGATGATCAAATCAGTTATTTCACCATTACAGTTTTCTATTTCTCTTTGCTCCATTCCTGTTGGTGTCCTTTATTGTTTTTCCCTTATCTTCACTTTCTTCATTCTTGAACTTTTTCACCCTTACAGACTCTCTTGGACACAGCCTCAGGCCCCGGTAGTGCCCGCTGAAAATCCACTTTACTTTTGCTTTTGGCAATTTTTTAGACTTACGAAAGCAGGAACGGATGCGGAATCCTTCTAAGCACTTCTGCAGTTCCAAATCAGCCACTTTCCTTTTGGTAGCTCGATTATCTCCCTGGTTTCTTTTTACTGTTCTGATGCGGTTTCGTCCTTGAAGCGAGGGATTACGATAAGATTGGACTGGGTTCATAGGTGGAGATGCTGAATAATGCCCCAGTGGCGAAAAAAGCAAAGAAATCCGTCAAGAACGCGCAAAATGGGACCCCTTTCTTTGCCCGTTGACCTCCGATAATGGACGAGCTAGCAACCAATTAGAGGTCGTTTGCACATGTTAAACCGATAGCCTCTATCATTCAGCAAAGATCATGCTTTGATTGATCACGCATTCCATGGAAAAGTTATAGGATACACACTCGAAGTGGAATACCTCATCCAAATGATAGGTGGAACGATGTTGCTAGTCACACTAATGGGCGGAGCACAGGCGGCGGAGGCGGAGCTCAGGGAGGATTGGCAGCCCCAGGGCGCTGAACTAGAGCGCCTTTGCCACTAAAAAACCACAATCTCACTTCCTTAGGCCCTTTACTACTGCTCCCACTGGTGCGTCTACTTCCATGCCTACACATGCACTCTATCGTATTCTCTCGCCATCAGGTCGCTCATTGAACAACCGTCTAACCCTCATTTTTTCAACCTTTTAGTCAGCTCTTTGACACACGATTATTGCCGGGCTCCGACAACGTCTGTCTCATTTCATTTTTACAGTTCAAAGTTTCTGTAAGACTAGTTATATTCATTCGACGAAGGTTTACAGGAGAAGGTAATGAAATCATCACTTGAGGATTATATCCCTGTACGCAGGGTAAATCCCCAGTTAAGGAGAAAGTGTTTCTGGATTGTCACACGATGCTGGTGCACAAGAAATGAGATGCATTTTCATAGGCTTTGAGCAATTCGCGCCTTCTGTACGTTGTCGTTTTGACTACCCTTAGTCCTTTCTTTCGCTTCTCACTTTTCTTTACAATGACCACATGCTGGGTCATCACAGTCAATCCCGAGTCAGTGTCACTGGATCTCGACTCCGCGTCGGTGGATACCCGGCCTCGGTTTAGGGACAGCGTGGGTGGAGTAACTTGCGCATTGTTAGAGCCTAGCTTGCGCAGCGGATTCCGTTACTTGTGTGCGCGGATATCCGTACTGTGGGATAAAGCTCCATGGCATCTGCTATGTTGTACGTTCTTTTAGCTTTTTTAATTCAACTTCTCAAAACATAACTAACTGACCTATCATTTTATCGTCAGCAGGGAAAATCGACTTTTGCTTTCTCATAACATTGAGCTTCTCACAGCATTTTTACCATCTTGTTGCGCCCCCTAAGGCAATTTTTATAGAACGTTCCTCCTCAGTCTGGCATAGGCCACCCTGCCCGTTACCCGTAGTCTAGCAAAATCCTCCTCACCTCCACTCTTGGACTCTGCCCAGCTGACCTATTGACCTCCGTCTTACACAAGCCACCCATAAAAGGGGGGCTTCCTTGGCTACGGCGTTCTCCATCATCGATGATTCACAGGATGACTTTATTCTTCGGTGACGTGAGGCTAAATGCTCCATGAAGGAACGTCTTCGACTATCTCGTGCTCCACTGCCGCCCTTCTTTCTCGTGAGATCAATGAGGAAAACACTGCTCTCAGATAGACGCTAAAGGAGTCCTTCGTAGCGGTTGGTAAACGATTGGACGACTTACCCACAGTCGCAATGTTTCATCCGAAGTCCCAGGCATCCCGTGTGACGCCCTTCTCAGGTGCAACCAAAAAAGGTGTACAAGTTCCCATATAGCTCCGTCGTCCTAAATACCTTATGCGTGTGCGGCCCACTTCTCTCTCGGACGAGCAGCGAGCGAATTATTGCTCACCTCGACTGCGTGGTTTGGGAGAAGCTCGAATAGCTAGATGAAGCCGTAAGCGCTCTTTTCCGCTGTTGTTGCTCACTCGGTCGTTTTCTTGAGAGCCCACAACAACGATACATCGCGCGTCAGAAGCTCTTGTCGCTAGGAACTGGGAGAATCATGCACGGCGTTTGCCAACCGTATCCTCACTCTCGTTCGCGCAGCAATCTCGGGCCAAGACCAAGTCACCCAGCAGGAGAGGGTGCTTGAAGAACCTTTTGCCCCTTTACGAGATGACATTCGCTACTTCGTTAAGCTCAATAGTCCCATATCGTTTGATCAGGCCGTAACCAAAGTGTAGACGGTAGAACAGCTTCGTTTCGAAGCTACGGCCAAAAGTCTTCTGCATCCGACCACTCCTCCCGCACCATCTCTCCATCTCACTGAGCGCTCGTCGAGCCTTGTCAATCCCGCGCGCGTCAGTGGCGCACCAGTCCACAGGTTCCGTTCCGAGCCCTGGAATCGCCCCTAGCATCTCGACCGAGAGGACTCTCGACCCTGCGACGACTCATACACCAAAGCAGGGTCAACCCTATCGTTGTTACTTTTCGAAAAATTTTTACGACCCCCCTCCCCCAAGGTGGATTTGGTACGACCCCCCTTTCGACCCTCGACCACCATATTCCTCTCTATAGTATTTAATTCTGGTACCACTCAACCCACCAAACTCCGCCCACTTTTTCCTCCAAAAATGCCGTCGAGCGGGGGGGTATATACGCCGGCTGAAACGGCAAATTTTTATCTTGCGCGCCCTCCACTCGCACAACCTACTACCCACGAAATCTTAGTTTCTCCTCAATCCCACACGTGATTTCGAGCGACTAAAGTGGGTACGACCCCCCTCCTACAAACTCAACCAGGTACGACCCCCCCGTTGTTACTCGTAACAACGTAGGGTTGACCCTGCTCTCGACCTTTCGAACGACTCAACCACTGATTTTCGTTGTTTCAATTTTACGGTAGGGGAAATTTTGCCAGCGCTTACCCCTTCCCGCGTCGTTATTGAGCTCCTACTCAGTTAAGATGTTCACCCCTCGTAACCATTCTTCAAGCTGAGGCACTAAACAAGCTTCCCAACGTGCTCGTCTACAATGGTAGGCTGTTCAACGGCATCCAACTCCACTAGCGTTCTCTTCTCACCGATAAGCTACAGCTACCCAATCCCTCCATCCTGTTTGTGTTCTTCGATGTCGAAGAACGTCGAGGATGTCACATGGCCAATCCCACTCGAGCAGGGAGAAGGCCGCGTGCTGCGTCGAACTAGTCCGTTTTCTCTTTCACAAGCATATCCCACCAGCTTCGATTGGCATGATCACTTTTTACAAAGACCAGCTCCGCCTCTTGGGAAACGACGCTGACCGCTTAGGATTCCAACTCTACACCGTGGACTCAGTCCAGGGTCGAGAGATCGATGTAATCGAGATGAGATGAGATCCAATATCCATACTGTAACAGGCGAATTTTGGGACGATTCAAAGAAGGAACGTGGTTGTCACTAGGTGTCGTCACGGTCAGTTTATTTTAGGTCGACTTGCAGCTCTACGACGTCTGCATAACTGAGATCGCCTTCTCAGTGGGCAACTGCTCATGACGGCGCCGCCAACCGTTCTGGTATACTATCGACTTATTCGCGTCACCTTTTTATGTTAGCAAGCTTGAGCTTGTTGAGCTTACTCACCACGATGGAGTTCGATGAGTTTGCTGATTACAGAAGGCGGAGCCAACGAGACGGTGCGAGGGCAAAGGAGTTTTCGAGCTGCTGCAAGAATCACGACCGCTCGTCTCAACCCGTCATCGCCACCGCTCGGACCCGGATGTCCGCTGCCGTACGTCTCCTGGCCCTTGCCAGTCCGTCTGTTTCATGAAGCAACCACCTGTTTACTGGCTATAGGATTTTAATACAGACATGGGGTCAGATACCGTAAATGCCAATGGCAGTGCTCAATTCGGGGATGAAAAGCGGCTCGCGCCAACGGCAGAGCCGAAGTTCCATGCTTGAATGCTCACTTATGATACCGCCATGCCATGCCTAGGTATCATCTCAAGTAGTGCTTTTCTTACGTACAGTAGCGCTCAAAAGTTCGGCCAAATGCATTTTCGGCCGTAACTTTTTTCTTTGAATCAATTCAGTTCAAATTTTGATATGTTAAAGAGGCAAACATTCTTCACTAGGCAAGCGTATAAGTGTTGGATGGGAGGGAGAGCTAGGAATGAAAAAGTCCTTTTACTAAAAATTCTCGAGTATGCTCAAATTCCAAGTAGGTTTCAAATTATTGTAGAAAGCTTATAATTCAACAAAACAATCGACGGAATGGTAAATAACAACAAGCACATTCAGTACTCTGTTAATAGCCTTTTGGAGTTGCTGAAACCTCAACAGGGCCTAAGTGTGGAACCAGTCAATGAATGCACTATCTATTGGGACAACCTCCTCAACTTTCCTTCAAATTTGACGAGTTTCTCGCCATATTCCTAGCTCTTTTCTTTGCCAAGACCTTCCCTATCCTTTTCTATAGTGTATCGATGACGCTTGGGATATGCAACTGAAGTTGTCCCTCCGTTTGAATCGCGCCATGCTGTCAAGAGCGCTCTTGCACAGTTGAGGTGCGATGCTTTGGATCGCTCTATTGCTAGAAGGCGAAACCAGTTCGGTGCAGGTGCCATACGGTCGAATACGGAACACCTTCTAAAACCTAACTTTATACGTCAACCTTCACCACATCTCAAATCCTATGAAGTTGTCCGACGGTGAAGTGATAGGGAATGGAATGAGTCCGCGCACACCAGAAAGGGAGATCCCCACAGGGCTCCAACGTCATCTGGAGCGACGAAAGTAAATTTGGGATGTTAGGACACCACAGTGCAACACATGTGTGGCGTTCCGCCGGAAGAGGTTTCGATTCGAAGTATCAGCTGCTATCCGTGAAACGAGGCAGAGGCTCGTTTACGTTAGTCTGTAAAAGAGGTGCAACTACAGCATAGAATTTGAGAAGTGGTGAAGGCTCACGTATGGAGTTAGGTTCTAGAAAGTGTTGCGTACTCAATGGTATGGCACCTGGCCCAAACTGACTTCGTCTTCTAGCAATAGAGCGATCCAAAGCATCGCACCTCAACTGTGCAAGAGCGCCCTTGACAGCATGGCGCGATTCAAACGGAGGGACAACTTCAGTTGCATATCCCAAGCGTCATCGATACACTATAGAAAAGGATAGGGAAGGTCTTGGCAAGAGGCTAGGAATATGGCGAGAAACTCGTCAAATTTGAAGGAAAGTTGAGGAGGTTGTCCCAATAGATAGTGCTTTCATTGACTGGTTCCACACTTAGGCCCTGTTGAGGTTTCAGCAACTCCAAAAGGCTACTAACAGAGTACTGAATGTGCTTGTTGTTACTTACCATTCCGTCGATTGTTTTGTTGAATTATAAGCTTCTACAATAACTTGAAACCTACTTGGAACGTGCCGCTTGCTATCATCTCGAAGCTGTCTCCAAGTGGGAAGCGTGCATGCCGTACTGACTATGGGCTTACCCATGGCCCAATTTTTGAATTCGGGCCGAAATCTTGATCTTCTCTAAAACTGCGGCTATAAGGGTAATTATAGGCGCTGATTACGAATCTGACGTCCATTTTTGATGGAGGCGCGATATTGCGCCATTTTAGCCTCCTCGGGCACCAACTCGGCGCCGCTTTAGCGCCATACAATTTTCGCCCCAATTCTGGGCAGAAAGCTAATCAGAAAGGTTGATGATGACCCTGATTGTAAGAACAGTACCTATTTTTATCGGCGGTAACATTTGGAGTCATTTAACATGCGCTAACATGAAATGCAAAATTTTGTCATCAGCCGGGACCGATCCCTCGACCGATTTTTCATACCTTTTTTGGCATTAGGAGGGCCGCTCAGAAAAAATGGAGCCTAGTTTTGTACTCCATGCATGTGCCCCTTTATCATGCAAAAAACCGTTTTCAAAAAGGGCTCCATGTCCTGAAAGACCTTCCTGGTAAGATGTGCAAACAACATCCGTTGCTTACCTGCTTATCTCTTCCAGTGATGTGGTCGAGTGATCCCTGGTGCAGTGGCAAAAACCGGCTATGAGTCCTACCATCCAGGGTTCAAGTCCGAGAGTGGCGCAAGTTTTGCAGGTAGTGTGGCGAGGCTGGCGGTTTCAAGAAGGGTCATGTCCATGTTTCCACGTTCCTTGTTCCTCATCAATAGGGAAAAATCATCACATTTGATTCTTCTCATCAGTTCAGGGCACTTAAAGGCAAACCCCGAACTAAAACTGGTGTATAAAAGCACACCATAGTGAAGGATGAGCTGCAAGTAAAGTGAAGTGAAAAACAAGAAAAACCATCTAAAACGCTAAAGTTAAGGCTTTAACGTCTAGTGAGGTCGGATGTATTAGGGTGGTAAAAAAGCCGGAAGACGAACAGATCGCTTTACAGAACAGCAACCAGAGGAGCGACAAGAAATCTCAAACGCTCAAGAATTTTCCGACAAGGACTATTTATTTCACCTAATTCGCGAGAGCTTTGGAGAAAATGAAGAACAGGAGATCAATGTCAAGAAGGCTCACAGTACATGCCAGCAAAGGCGCTCAATTCAAGATATCGCTCGTTCAACCCCTAAACCCCCCTCGACGGTAAAAACCTCGAAGATTTAGAGCGTGGTTCACGCCTACTCCCTACTCGAGTCACAGAACGCTCATCAGGTATCAAACCTTGGGTCAGATGCGCCTTCTGCAGGAGACAAGACGTTCATTACTCCGACTCATGCCCTAAATTTCCCCGGCGACCAGCGATACCGCCTACTCGAGAAGACGACAAGTGTGTCTACTGTCTAGAAAGATGCAAACCTCTAACGTGGTATACGCGTGAAGAAAGGGAAAAGGAAATTCGTGTTGGTATTGTGGGATAGTAAAAAACACTGAAGCAAAAGACAATGGGCACCATCGCTCGTTACGCACTATACCAAACTCGAAAGGAAGGACGAGAGTGCCATCGAGATGTCAGACGAGTGCTGAAGCGTCAAAGTTAGATAATAGCAACTGTTCCGCTCCGGGAGTGTAGCAAAAGCTACATTAATCAGTTGAGAAGCCTTAGATTGCTGTGAGCCACCGATCGGCTTATCAGCGTTCGGATCTAAATGCACGTTTGCAGTGGGTTAGCTTGAAAAGGAAACCGTCTCAAAACATGTTTTTTTTCTCTTTTGAAGGTTTAGCTTTAGCTTGAAAAACCCAATTTCTCAAAATATAAGTTTTTATCTCTTGTGATAATATCATTTTTCAAATGATGTTGTTCTGCGCGATAGCTGCATAAAAGAAGGTGATTCCAACCAGGGTGAAAATCGTGTCGAGTACGTGGTCGCAGAAGTACCCCCCCCCCCCCCCCCCCCCCCCCCGAAATCGAGATCCTGGCACGACCCCCCAAAACAGAGCAAATTAATTCAATTAATTAATCAAAATAAATCCTGCAAAATAAATCAAAAAATCCTGCAAAATAATGTTATGGACGCCTCATCTTGTCATCTGTGCACTGTCTTTCATCGCTGCACACTTTTGTGTATTTACTGAAATATCGACTCGAGGAAAGAGGCATTAACTTTGTGTGACCTCAAAGTCAGGTTCGTTCAGAAATGCACAGAAATCCTGAAGGCACGGGGTTGCGATTTAATCTTGATTCTGCTTGAGTATATCGAAACAGCCGAGTGTATCAATCAAAGGCCGATTCAACGGCAGCTGCGGCGCGATTGTCACTGGGTCAGATTTGCCTGAAATTTCAAAAAAAAACGTCCGAAATCTACACCCTCGATGAAAAGGTTGCATTTCCTCCATTTCATAACCTTTGAAGCAGTTTGAGGTAGGTTAGATAGAGCTGGATTTCGCGTTTCCAAGAAGTATTGAAATTGCTCTGAAAGCCTTCCATGCAGAAAGATAGGGTCTCTCAAATTTCGTCGAGTAAACGTCGAGGACGCTGAAATTTTCACGCGAGTTTTTGCCACTTCAAGAGCAATATCTCTCTTAAACGTGAGATCCTGAAAAAGTGAAGATAGTTTTGGAAAGCGGAAGGTTTGCGCTTTCTGATGGTCTTCTTAGCTTTCTTCTACATTTCCTAGTTGAGAAGATATCTGCGTCGAGTATGTATCGAGGACGGATCCGGCCACCTGAAAATCCGCTCCCTCCTTCACCATTGCAAGTGTAATTGTTGGCAACGCTTGAAATGGGTCTAGAAAACATCCTCCCAACATAAGCAATAGGAAAAGGGGCAATCGTCATCATCGAATTTTGTCTGAGTATAGGCCATGCATCCGACCTCACTCGAAGTTGCAGAATCGATTCGAAGGTGTCATATGATCATGACCAGTTGACAGAAGCTGCATTGTAGTAAACGCATTTCGTAACTCCTACAACCTAAAGAACAACTTCATTTGCCTCAGGGCCGTATGCAACAAGCCCCGAAGGTCTTCGGGGATATATCCCCGAAGTCGTATGCAACAAGCCCCGACGATCGTCGGGGACATATCCCCGAAGTCGTATGCAACAAGCCCCGACGATCGTCGGGGACATATCCCCGAAGTCGTATGCAACAAGCCCCGACGATCGTCGGGGACATATCCCCGAAGTCGTATGCAACAAGCCCCGACGATCGTCGGGGACATATCCCCGACGACCTTCGGGGCTTGTTGCATACGGCCCCAGGGCTTTTCCTTCACGGTTGTCGTTTTTGTGACAGGGTAACAAAAACAGGTCCCTAACAACAGTGTCATTCTCAGCGAGGTATTAAGGGAGAAGGAGCGAGCGATAGGCAGAGGAGGTGCCTTTGCAGCGCGTGCGCACATGTGGCAGTCTTCTTTGCGGGGATGCACTTTCATTCTTTGTACTGCCTTCAAATACGCCCTTCTCATGAAAGGTGGAGGAATGGAGCGACTGAACCTGCAAAGAAAATTTAATATCATGTTTTTTTTCAGATATTTTCATTTTCTGCTGCGCTATACCCTCTTACCTATCTGCACCACGATACCACTGCTGTTACTGACCCCAAGAGTACGACCCCCCATGGACCAGCCCGACAGGTACGACCCCCCTGTCGAGGATTTCCTCGACCGATATTCACCCTGGTGGCGGTGCAGCGTTGACCTGCAATTGATGAATTGAAAATATCTAAAGCTGACCTAACTTTTTGTGTATTCTCTAGAAAGTATACTTCCAGATTTGAGAAATCCACTCTTGTGCTCAGCGCTCTGTGAAACAAATAATCTTTAATAATCTATCTTTCCTTTCGATAGTCATCAAATAAATCCTGCAGTCGTTCCCCTGTGAGTACACAAAAGAATTGTGAGCGCTTCCTCGGAAGCCTTGGCCTGTACCATTCAGTGACCAATGGGTTTTGTTTGCAGCTCGAATTAGGGGTCGGCGCACGATGTAATACTGTTAGAGGCTAAGAGGACGGCCACTCGTGGCCTAAGCGAGCAACCGATCTTCGCAATTGTAACCATTTAATGTCAGAGGTAAGTTCTATTAAAGTGATACACTTTCATTGACATACTTTATTGGAACATTTCTGAACCTCTTATGGAGAACCCCTTTATGAGCTCAGTTTTCAGCTCCTCTCAAAGGCTGTACCGATCGGCGTCAAATGTCGTGATGGTGTCGAGAAACTTCTTCAGCGCCTTTTTCGCCGACGCAATTTTTCCGGAATCACAACATTCCTTCCGATTCTCACTTGGCTACCACATTATGACTGGTCTCATTCTTTCTTCGGTGATCTCTCTGGTGGACTAACAATGGCTGTCTTTTCGGTACCACAAGGTTCGATTCAATGTAATAATCTACTTGACTCTTTGGTTGTAAACTTGTGACACACCTGAGCTCAATTTGTAACTGGTTGTCGGGGATAGATCACCAATTACGGGTTGTCTTCACACAAACCCCATGCCACCAACGCAGCTCACGCATCTAACGCAACAGATGAATACAACGCTAGTCATCACGTGAAGCGGCCATTGATTGCTCTATATACACAGTTTCCGAAAAACTAATGCTGATCTTGCAATTTGTATTTCAGGTATTGCCCTAGCTGGAATTACCGGAGTGCCACCGGTATATGGTCTATACACAGCAATATTTCCATCGTTTCTCTACATTTTTTTCGGTACATCAAAGCACAATGCCTTGGGTGAGTAACTTGTTTGTAAATATCAATAAAATTTGCAAGTGTTGCGCAAAGGATGACCCAGGAAGAAAACCGCTAGGCAAGAAGGCAAGAAGTAGACCCCTACTATGCTCTTCTACTTTTTCTATTCGATCAGCTTAGTCTGCACGCTAAAACGCGTAGTGACACGAAAGCTACCAAAAGCTACCACTGTTCGATGACGTACATCGCATGTAAAACGACTTGGGTGTCACATGGTTTTTTCGTGTAAATAAATGAATAGTCTGGTCATATTTGGCTGAACACTGGAAAACAACGTCTAACTCAAACACAACCTTTAAACCACTCAAATTGCATACAAGGATTAGTGCTGAGTATTCGGTGCAAGTCGAAGACTTCGCTTATGACCTGAGGACGGGAGCATTTTGCAATACACTTGTGATTTTCTTCCCTCGCATGTTGTATGTGCCAGGAAACGAGCGTTCTAGAAAAGTATTGGGCCAGCCAATGTGGTCCCCGCCAACTGGGGCACGGGTCCCACTCACGGCTCTTTGCAGATATCTCTATCCTATTAGACACTACTGTTGTACTTAAAGGTGCCACTTCTTTCGGAAAATCTCGTTTCACGATTTCATTTGTACACAACAGTTGAAAGCTAGGGTGTCGTTGTCCGCACCGAAATTCCGCCCTCCCCCTCGCCCCTTTAACACATTCACGCCGATGGCCGCCCATATGGGCTGCCAACAACATGCGCTCCTGGGACGATGGCAGCCCATATGGGCTGCCAACTGATAATCGCTTGCCAGGCGCTAGGAATGGACAGATAGGTGGGCGTAAAATGCTTTTAAATTCCTTCACGGGGAAAGTGAATAAATGCTCTCTTTTCGTAACCACTATTTGTCGTTCTGATCGAAATCCTACTGTTATATGTTTAGATAATCTTTACGCATTGGACATTGCAGAAATTATTTTGTGACATTCATGTTTTTGTTCATTTACAAAACAAAATCTGCGGTTATGTGGTGAGGCGGCGGCGCCCACAAAATCGCGTCCGTCCCACGCGACCGAAAAGTGGAAAAGGGGCGTCGTCGTGAATGTGTTAAAGTACTGGGGACCTTCGTGGAGCGTATATAAAAAATTATGACAGAGCCATTAATAGATAAAAAGCGTGAATTTGTTTTCCAAGCTTCCGAACTTTTGTAAATGGGCCAAAAAATGAAAATTTGTTTCTTGATTTGCTAAGTTGATTTTTCTTCAACATAACAGGTTCTCTTCTCTTCTCTTCCGAAAATCCACTGCCAATTCCATCAAGTACCATCCCGTACGTGAGGGGCGGCTCCCTCACGGTGAATAACGGTGTAGGATTCCTTAACGAAGGGTCGTATTTGCCCCTGGGTTGCCGAACTTTTCCCAAAACGAATATCAGTTGGAAGGAATGGGGGAGCGATGAGTTAGGTGAGAGAATTAGTGGCGTTAAGCGATGGTGGCGTCAAACCTTAAAAATGTGAAATAAGAAGGAACCCCTCACGGAAAATTCTTTTCCAACACGAATATCAGTTGTGATCACTAGAGACAACATACAAAGTTTCACGCACGAAGATTCAGTTTCCGAAGAGAACAAACTTACAAAAACCACACTCTATGGACAATCGAAGGTAAGTGGCGCGGAGCCAAAGGCGGGGCATGGAAAGAAGTCCGGGGCTACGTATCAGGCGACGCAATGAAAGAATCGGGTTAAAGCGTGCGATTTGGAGAGTAGAGACAAATCGATCGATAGAATAGGATGCAGTAGAAGTGTGAGATGTTAGTGCAATAAGTCAAAAGGTCAAAAAGAGTTTCTAGTGACAGCACTCCGTGAACCAAGTGGAAGCGTTCCCGCCGCCAGCATTTGTGACAGATGTCCGGCGGGAATTTGAACGCGTAGCAGTCCTTCCGGTTTTCGAATTGTTTACAAAACAAATGCCATTTTTGTTCTTTTTGTTCTTATCGTGAACGATGAGTATCAAGCCAGTTTTATGAGATAGATAGCTTATGATATTCATGAGTTAGAACCACGATTCCCACGGGAGGATTTCTTTATATTTCGGCTTTTCTATGACCCCCCCCCATTCCTTCGACGGCAATTTTTAGAAGAATGGGAGTTATGAGTGTGTAAAGTGAAACTCATCTAAATATATTTTTGACACAATCTACTGGGTGAAGTAGTAATGGTCCTGGGGAGCAGGTCGTAAAGGCTCAAATAAAAGCAAGCTTCGGGATAAAATAGGTGTGGAAGAGGTTCATTAAAGGAATCTTGCGCGGAAAATTCTTGCACTCTTTCCTAACATGAATATGTCAGTTGTGATCACTGGAAATAGCACACAAAGTTTCACGCATGAAGATTCGGTTTCTGAAGAGAAACAAACGTACAAAAACTACACGTTATGGACCATCGAAGGACCAGGAGGCAGAGCCAGGCGAGGCATGGAAAGAAGACGGCGTTTGGCCGGCTACGTACCAGGCGACGCAATGAGAGAATCGGGTTAAAGCGCGCGATTTCGGAGAGTGGAGACAAATCGATCGATGAAT